>FIZU01022890.1:0-11765 GCA_900064475.1 Pseudococcus longispinus | reverse complement strand
AAAAATCACCCTTGATACAATCTATCATCCTTGCAAGTTTGAAAAAATTCGGTTGAAATCTGCCAAAAATGGAAATTTTTAACGATCCACATTTACCCCCCCCCCCCCCCCCCCCCAAAGGGGTTAGAGTTGAAATATTGAGCTAAAAATTTTGTCACATGAGTTTTAGACCATGAGAACTAACTTCCACCAGATAATTTTAAATTCGCTGCTCAGGGCCAAATCACCCCTGCTCTTTATGAAAATTTCATCTTTTACTCGACCCTTGAATAAGGATATTTTTCATGTTACCAATTTATACAATCTTGGGATCACCTTCACAAATCTCAGATATAGAATAAGAGCAAATGATTGGTAATTTAGCTTTCAGTTTGAATTATTCCATTGGCGAATTATAAATTTTTTACACTTATTATTCATCTTATCTTTACGAATAACCAATACATAGTTGAATTGCGGTCATTTACCTCATTCCAGACGTAAACGAGTTCTTTTGATAATTTTTTTCTCATATGTACACATGCATATTACTCACTTGTACTCGTATTATATTCCAAAGTAGAAATTACGATTTGGTAAAAACAAACTTTTTTGATAATTATACTAAAAAAGAATCCGGCCATCGTATCGCAGTTAAATACATAATTGTGATGCACATCAGATTATAAAAATAATTGGTAGCTAAATTAAATGATTACAGCACGTATTGGTGTTTTTGTTAATTTTGTGAATTCAATTTTTTAGTATAATAATTAAATACTTACATATAAATGGAATGGTTATAACCTAATAAAATATCTCCTTTGACCACTTCGATGGATAAGAATGTGTATTGAGAAATTTTTTTGCTGTTTACGGTGTTTCTTTTTTGAATACTCGAGATTTATGCCTGGTAATTATTTTAAAAGTAGGTGAATTTTGTATTTCACGTTTGAAGTATATGTGAAGTGCATTTTTTGACTTTGATTTTGGTCGATTGAGGTCCCTATCTGATAGAATTAGATTTGTTGATTTCGATTCGGATTGTAGTGCTTTTGCTAGACATTTTCATTGCCAGATGAATGCCAGAATTAGAACGATCTATTTTAAAATTACAATCTTAGCCCAAATATATGATTATATTTTTAAATAAATCAGAGTATGGCTGACTTTTCATTACTTTGGTCATCAATTAGGTATACCTCATTTCCAAAACGATGTTGAAGGGCTGGCTTTATCTGCTGAAAGTGATAATGAAATGTAGTACAATATTTAACGCGTAGATAATTAAATATATACCTACTTTGAGGCTTATCATTTATCAGGTGTCTGAACATTTTGTAAGCTAGAATGAAAATTGAGTAATTTTCTCAGCTCTTTCCGTTTAGCCTTTGGCCTTATTTCCGTTAACTGGTTTTTTTAATCTTTTACGTGTAAATATAGAAGCTGTAAATTGGTGATTAAAATGTGTATTATCGAAAAGGGTTCATGAAAATGACATCAACGACTCAACATTACCAAATAAGAACATTCTAAACTTGAATAAAACTGGGACTGGGACACAATTTGACGATTTAATAATTAGTACATGATAAATTGTCGAAATGGATTCGGAACATTTCTGTCTAAGATGAAGTTACTTCCTTTACATAATTTTCAATTGAGCTTATGCCTCAATTCTTTACATAAAATTCACCTTGATTTGAAACTGGGACAAAATAGCTGTCTCAACCTCAATCCTAAATCGTTCAATTATCCCAACTTACGAATATAGGAATTGATAATTCAAATGTCGTAATTACGAGTACATATCTTCAAAAAATAACGTGGCCTTCAAATTTTTTTTGTATATTTTACGTTTGCGAATTCGGCTGCAACTTGTCGTGTATCATGAGTTGCCTATACCTTTCAGCAAAAAGTCATCATAAGGGTATGCAACCCAACAGACTGGAATACGAGTATAATAAGGTCCCAATTCGATTGGAGGATGTTACGGTAACTTGTGAGGTAAATTCTTGAGATACGATTGTTTTTCATATCGTGATTATTTCCTGCTAAAGTCCAAAAAATTAATAAGTAAAAGTTGAAGTCAACAGCTAACGTAATTTTTTCAACGATTGTTATCCCAGGAATGTTTTTATAATTTTAAAATACAATTATTGATGAGTGAAAAATTCGGAAGACTTATTGTCTGACTCATCGGAATTCCCTGCATGGGTTTTCATTTCAATTTATACATAACTGATTGATTACGTTTTCAAAGAATGTGAATATGATAAAGTTAATTTATTATTAAAATTATCAGATGTTGGCGGTTATCTTCACTGTTATTTTTATTTATGGAGGAACGGTGGTCGAACTTGTAATGTATATGGGCGCCAAATATACCTTTCATGATGTGACGAGTAGTAAAAAACGATGAAATTGATAATTGACCTCGAAATGCGGAGAAAAATCACCGAAAATTCTACAATTTCAATTTCCTCTCTTTCTCGTATTGAAGATTGATCCATCAATACGTAAAGATCGAAATTGATAATGATGAACTTGATGAACGAGGCTGAAAGTGAGAAACATGCTGGATCAAAATGACAAAAAACCGTTCTCCCTTCAAAATTGGAGAAGAGTTTGCTCGGATGAACACTTTTTTATGATATTTGATTATTCCTTTTTCCCAAAAATTTAACACAAGGCACAAGAACTCAATAAGGTAAGAATGTGGTGTAATTTTTCATTTTCTCGAGTTAAATAAAATAATAAAAACTCACGAAAAAAAATCCCTATGTTCATTCTCATTATTTAGCTTTATATGTACTCTGTGCGAACCAGTATTTGTCAAAATCGGGGTGGGGAGGGGATACAGGTTTAAAATCCAAAATCTTTCTCAACGTTGGATTTCAAATTCAAAATCCTTTTCACAGTTCGAATTGAAATCCATCCAAAATCTATAAATTACTTTCAAGTTTTTATTTTTTTTCATGATTTTGAAATCTACAGCATCTAAAATCTATCAAGTAAATGAATAAAAGTGAATAAAAATTCATCATAAAATTGATAAAATTGCATAATAGCCAGACTTCAGCAAATTCAGAAAAAAATAATTAAATCCAAAATCCTTTCAAAATCAAGATTTAAAATCCGAATCCAGATTTAGAAAAATTGGATTTAAATTAATTAAAAAATTTAATTTTTAATTTAAAATCCAAAATGATGGAAAATCTATCGAACCCTGGTGCGAAGGTGCGAACGTACCTTTACATTTTAATGTAAACAAAAATAAAATTCGAGGATCTGACTACACTGACAACGAACATAAACAATCGAATCACGAACGTTTTCGCTTCTTGCAAACAATTTTTTCATTTTTTTTCTGCAAGAAAAGAAATCACATCAATTGTTTAAAACAGAAGAATGGCTGAAACGTCTAATTAATATCGCAAAATCATTATTTTAATGGCAATTTTCAACAAAATTTCACAAAATTGTTGAAATTTAGTGAAAATTTCTGAATTCCATTTACAGTAATTAATCATGATCTTGCAAAATTATTGAAATTTTATGATTTTAAACGATTTGTGTTTACTTATTCAATATTCACGATACGAATGCAAAAACTGTTAAATAAAATTGTATTGTTTCATAAAAATTTGTACCAAAATTAAATAAATATACACAATAAAAATGGCATTCATGAGCTAAGCAATTCTTATTCCTCTACATGTGAGATAAGACACCATCGGTGGTATAAAAAAACTAGGCCAAGTTGTGCACACGATTACTAACTAAATTTGCACATTACCCTGCGAATTATTTCGCTCATATATAGGCACTTAAAATTACAAAGTATACAAAACCGATAATAATTCACAACCCCAATAAAAAATGAACACATTATTTCGAGTTTCGTAAAAAAAATTCCGAAGAGCGAGTATAGATAAAACCATTTGAAAAAAAAAATCAAATTCCTCATATGCGGAGAGATCAGAGGCGAATATTAAATCATGCTGTTCTGGACAGGTCCTCGATAAAAATTTGAAAGCATTCTTCAATCCTCCATAGACAAAATTTAATGAATGGTTCAATTTTTCCAGTGTTTTCTGCTGTGTTTAAGGAAGAGAAATATCTGCAAAAACACAATTACATAGAATAAAAGTGAGCCTAAACAAAATAGTAATTGCATAGCATCATTTTTCTATGAATTTTTGAAATTTAGGAGTACAGAATCATTTATCATGATTGTCTAACAACCATCAAAAAGTGTTGAAAAAAATATTTTGAGAAATGGATGGTCTTAGTATTGATCAAAGTAATGAATGTTGCCTTGATTTCACAAAAAAAGAAAAAAAAAATTAAAAAACCTGGCTTATTGCTGAATAAATTACAATTTTTTTTATTTGAAATTTTTTTGAGGGAAGAGAAGAGTTTATTTATTTTCTTCAATTTGTAAAATTTTCAGAATAAAATTGGAGTCGTTTTTTGAGTGGGGGGAGGGTCCTCTAGAATTTTTTTGGAAAGCGGCGAGAAAAAATAACCTAGTTGACTTTTTTGAACTTGGAAAATTCTTCAAAATTCAAATGACTTTTTGGATTTAAAAAATTTTCAAATCAGACATTTTTGGAAAATTTTTCGAATTTTTTCTGACTTTTTGAACTTAGAATTGGAGTAGGTCTCAAAATTGTGCTTTGAACAAAAAATTATCTGGTAAAAATTTTCACTAATCAACTCAAAGCTCAATTTTCTCATTCAATTCACTTAAAACTGGTTCATTTTCAAATTTGAAAAAAATTATTTCGATAATTTTGAGTGAAAAGTGAAAACAGATTTTTTATTCAAAAACTGTAGGTATCACGGGACAGTCGAAAATATTTTTTCTTTTACATCTTCAAAATGCACATCTTTGTAAAAAAAATATGTATTTGGGGGTCTTCAAAGGATTCGAAATCCCTTGACGAATGAAAAGTTGAAAAAAAACGATAACATTTTACGACCATACTCACTCTTGCTTTGTAGTATGTGGGATCGTGACGCATGGGAATCCGGGAATTTGGCGCAATAGCCCCACCATAAGGGCACGAGATGCCCTCCCATTACCGTCTTCGAAAGGGTGTATAGTGACTAAGCGAAGTTTAGCTTCTGTCGCGATCAACATTTTATTTTCCAATGTCTGAGGTCGATTTCGTTGATCGTTCAACCATTTGAGGAAATCAGTTATAAGGGCTGGAACGTCTTGATGACGAGGCGCTACGAATGGGGTCGGTGCTTTAAATATGCTCGTACGTTGGACGGGTACGTAAACATCAATTTTTCTGAATTGTCCGGCGATCTGTGGGTCTTCAAATTTCACCACGTGCGCGTGTAATGTTCGAATATTCGCTTCAGTTATCTGGCCCAATCTGAAATAAGGATAATAATTAGTCGAATGTGATCATCCAAGTGGGCAGTGGTAGAAATACTCGATATTTACTTACACGAAATCGTTGATCACATAATTTGTGGCATCGCGAATGGAGTTCAGCTGTGAGTCATCTTCTGGAGAAATACCTTCCATCAACAGTGTATGCTTTGCGTACTGGAATAGCAAATAATGAAGAATTAGATTACTCAAGGTAATAGTGAGGGGGGGAGGGAAGTAAACAATTTACAATTTTTTTTCAAAAATCCGGATTTATGAAATGTCTCAAAACGATCAAGGAAAAACATTTTCAAATCCTTTCCCTAGTCTGTTTCTAGCATTTGAAATACAACGAATGTATAGGCCTAAATTCTATTTTCAATCAACTTACTCTTTGAAAACTTATTTCAAGGGCACGATCAAGCCCAGCCGGTTCGTTTTCCAGAATATTTAACGCTCTTTGATGAAGTAGCTCAATATCACGTAACATTTCTGGTACTATAAAAAAATTTAAAAAAAATTTCGGTAATTCTAAAAACAATTATAACAGGTAACTAACTCATCAATGTCGCACTTACAACGTCTTCTTCTACGCTTGAAATGAGTCCAATGGCCAGCGTACACTGATGCCGCGAAGAGAATTCCTATTCCTATTACGACTCCAGTAAATATCGTCAATCGCCTCATTTTAAGAATACCATTAACCACCTATAAAAATCAGAACAATTTTAATTATTTTTAACGTTCGTGCATTTGTTTAACAACAAACTTTGATTGTAAAAATCTCGAAATCTTTGCCTTAAAAAAAAAAAAACTAACAGCCTAATGATTTCGAACTCTACAATTTTGATTCTTGACATTTTTTTCGTTTTGGTCATTTCGCATAAAAACATGAATTTTCTGGCCAAAATAAGGGTCCTATGAAAAAAATGCTAAGAATCAAACTTGTAGAGCTTGAAATTCTCTCATTGCAAGAAACGATTGTTTTTTTCTAGGAGGCTTACAAGCTTCCTGGAAAAAACCCATAAATTTCGAGATTTTTGCAGTCAAAGTTCTTAATGTAACAAATTCGTATCAAATTTGAACTTTGACCGCAAGAATCACCAAAAACTAAGCCTCCTAGGAAAAAAACGATCAATTACTACAAAAAGAAAATTTCAAGCTGTGCAATTTTGATTCTTAACTTTTTTTTCGTAGGACCATTAGTTTAGCCAGAAAATTCATGTTTTCAAATGAAAAACGCGTGACTTATTTCAGTTTCAAAATCATCGACCATAGAAAATTTTGGGGAAGGGTGCCATTTTGAGATTCTCTTAGGGGGTGAGCAGTTGGAAATTTTGGATGATCAATTTTTGTAAAAAGAGAGGTAAAATCATATTTTTATATTTTTTGAGCCCTGTAGTTGTGACCAATTGGTAATGGGGTTTGATCAAAAACTAATTACATACTCAAGTTGCTTCAAATTTAAAAAAAAAATTGTAATTTAAAAAAATTTAAATGCTAAAATTGAAAAGTAGGTATTGAAATTTTTATGATTGCTTTTATCAAAAATCAGTAAAAACATCAAACGTTAGTTTTGTGTTGAGAATTGATGGAAAATATATTAAAATAAAATGTAAAATTTAAGAATTTTCCAAAAAGACCAACTAATTCAAAAAAAAAGTAATAAATACTAAAAATCAGCAAAATATCGCAGATCTGTGCTGAATAGAAAAATAATGAAAAAAGTAAAATATGCAATCTGAGAATTAAAAAAAAAATAGGTAGATACGAATATCAAAAAAATTTAATATGGTCAATTTAATTTGAAAACGGGGGAAAAAAATTAAAAAATGATAAAAAAAATAGGCAATAACTTAATAAAAAATGAAATTTTTTTATTTACTACCCACTGCTATGACGTCCATGGCTCACGATGCCTGAAAATTTGTTTCAATTAGATTTTTTTGAAAAAACATTAGTCTCTCAAATTTTGAAGATAGGAAATACCTATTTTCTTTTTTTCTGATCTAATTTAAAACATTCACGTATATTTATTCTATTAATTTGATACAAATAGGGGTTAAATTAATTTTGCACTAAAAAAATTTCACGTCTGGCACACGATTCGAACCTCTGACTTCTCGCGTGGTGATCTGTGGGTTAAAAAGAAAGCTGTTGCAAGGACAGTTGAAACGAGTATTAGAAGACTATTCAAAGGCTGCTTTTGTAAACGTGCAACGCTACGTCACACCCATTGTGTATTCTATTCTACGTACTAATACTTATGCACACAAAAGTTCAATTAATCAAGACAAAACCGGAATAACATTTAGATATCATACATGATATTGAAAGTATGGAGAAGTATCTTTTGTATGTTTCAACCCGAAATTATTTACTGATGTGAAAAAATAATTTCAAGTTGAAGCCAGAATAATGAAGATGAAAATACATCGAATTTTTCATCATTTTCTATGGCTTATTAGTTGGTCTACAAAACTCTACAGACTTCAAAAATATAAATTTGAACCAAAATGTGGTGTAGAGTAGTTCATTATTGAAACAAAGAAGTGCCTTTTGTGTGTTCTGAATAACCTGGGCATTGATTTGGGGTGAAAAGGGTTTCTGAAATTTTGATATTCCATAAAAGGCCAAAAGGGTAGTTGGGGTAACTTTTCGAAAATATCTCTTCGCTAGTCCTTAATGAGTCTAACCATGCTTCAACATACGAAATTTCATCTCAATTTGCCCCAACGCCAATTTCAAACACATTCTGTTGCTTGAATTTCAAAACACTCGAAAAGTTTGGTCTCATTCGAAAGAGCTCGACGAGATCCTGCTATGTTTAGGCTAATTAATATATCGAATTACTTACCAATGAAATAAATCGTCAAAAGTTGTCACGATTTTACGAATAACAAACCTAACTGAAAGATGAATTTTGAAATTCTACACGAGCAGCTGATAACATGTGTTTGCTCGTGACGTCATGTAACATTTGATAACAGATTGCTCAAGTTCGACATTTTGCCTAAACGGATTATTCAGGAGAAATGTTTTTTTTAATTAGGTATACTGAAAATGAAATTGAAAAAAAATATCGGATCAGTGTTTGGAAAAATTTATTTTAGAAAGACGAAAACGAAAACAAACAAAAATTTGTTTTTAATAAAAAAAAAATAAAACAGACAGGTAAAAAAATTATTATAAACCAAAAAAACTCAATTTTTTCGTATTTTTTTCATGTAGCTCTAGCTCAAACGTCGACTATTTATAACTTTATAAGGTCTCTTTTCTCTTCCACAAAGCCCTACGGCTAATGCTTGATTTTACAAATTGAGAAACTGGCTAAAATTTTGAGTAAATCGAAAAACTAAGACTTCTACCTTGTAGGAAATCAAATTTCCAACCCAAAAGATCCTATTCACTTTTTGCCTATCTCGAATGTTTCAGGCACTATTTACGAATTATGAAAACTAAAAACAAAAAAAAATTTAGCACTTTTTGTTTTCTTTTTGAAAGAAAAAAATTTACTAGTAAAAGTAAATAAATTTTTCGTTGCTTAATTCTTTTTCAATTTGTAATATAAATTGAATTTATGTGCTTTAAATTAAATTAAATTTTTTGAAATTTTTAATCTTTGCATTTTGCAGAAAAATTGAAAATTTGAATAAAAATTTACATTATTTTTGATTTTTATTTATCAATCACTCGTCAAAATGAGAAAAAAAAACGTGAAAAAATTGGTTTTTAAATAGCTTTTATTTACTTTTAATTAAATAAAAAAAACAAAAACAAAAACAAAGATTATTATTTTTAAAATTTTATATTTTCCTAACCAGCAACACTGATTTTATTCGCACAAACGAACGAATATTCCCTTATCCTGAACTTTCTGTTTATCACTGTTTGTAAACGTTGTAAATAAAGAAAAACTTAAAAATTCTATAATCTTCGAAAATTTATCATTACGTATGTACGTAGTTGAAAAGTTTTGTGATATTTTTTAACTAAAGTTGCTAATTTTGCATTAAAGTTCATTATTCCACCGTGTATTGTGTTGTATTCATCTATACCACTACCATCGAGCGAACTTTCACCAGCGAGAAGATCGTTTGATGGAGAATTCAAGTGAGAAGATTTCCAAAATGTAAAATACTGTTCGAGAACCATTTAGAAGACACTTTGGCTGCTATTTTGGGGGTGAAATAATCGTTCGAAGATGTTATTCTCGGTTATAAAATCAGATACGGAGCCAGATACTCTGGCCAACTTGAGCTTGGAATGTATCTGCAATAACCTAGATCAAGTATTCCCCAGGAATCGTTTGGGTTACGAAATCGAAGATGATATGGTACTACCGAAAGAAATCTGCGAAGTTTTGATCGAAACGTATCAAAGAGTTGGAAAAACCGTCGATAACGAATTCTTGAACTTATTTAGCAACAGAAGGAAATCAGTTCTGCAAAAAGTGGTCATTTGGAACAGCAACGTAACGGATGAAGGATTCAAGAATGTATTGCAGTATAACTTGAAAGAACTGGATCTTGCATACTGCAAAGATTTAAGCTACAAATCGTTCATAAGGTTGAACGAATATGGCAAGAATTTGAAAACGTTATCGCTGGGCAGCGAAGTGAACATGTTGAAGAATTTGGCCGAAGAATTTTACGAAAACGACCAAAAAATCAGGACTGGTTCATGCCCCGAAATGGGCCCGGACATGTGTTATTCTTTTAATATGCCTAATTTAACCAAATTAATTTTAAGAGATATAGTTCAAACGTTCCAACCATCATTTTATCGCACGTTGTTAGAATCTTTACCAAAATTGACGCATTTGGATTTCTCCAACTGCTCGGATCTTGGAGACTTATCCTATATCGTGAAATGCACCAATTTGACCTCTTTGACGTTATTCAACTGTAAAAAATTACCAGACGCTATACCTTATATTTGTCATCTTACAAGATTAAGGTAAGTTATCAGATCGCCGAAACATCCTTATCAAATCGTATCACCCTTGTTGATACCGTTGTTTGTTGTTTTTTTTTCGCAGGCATCTCGACATATCGAATATAGAAGATAAAGAAGGCACATTCTCCGATCCTAATCACGTTCTGAAGGGGATTATTGTATCGTTACCAAATCTCATCTCGTTAGACATATCTGGTACCAATCTGGCTGGCGAAGGTACGTTGTATACCTACGTTTAATTGAAACCTTATAATACGAAGGCCATTTTATTTGCATAAACGATGCCCGTCATGGGCATGCATTTACCTAAAACATCATTTTGTGATGAAGAAATTTCATATTCGTAAGTCGACGCAGCCGTTTGGCAAAATAACAATTTTTTACTGGCAAATTTGTTTGTTTACAATGACGAATCATCGTTTTCTTTGTTTAGCTCTTTTTAAGCGTCTGTGACGAAATTAACCGTTCTTATTTCATTTTAGGTTGTGTCGAAAGAGATTTATTCGATAAAACTCGAACTTATCATTCTGATATTCCTGGTTTGGCTGGCAGAGCTGAAAACCATCTGGAATTCTTGGGATTGTATGGTACAAAGTATGGTGCATGTAAAAGGCATCATATTCCTGCTGTCAAGGTAAGCTTCGATCTCCGGATGATTGCGAAAATGGAAATAATTGCTCGAAGATTGGTATTCGTCATTTTGTAATTTTCAAATTTCGTTTTAGATTTCCGGAGATGCCGACGAAAGTCAGATTACAACCGCAGCGACCATTTACATGAATCGTCCTCAGATGCTTCAACGTGTTTTGAACGATTTATTCCATTTTTTGAGGGCTGATGCTTGCGTAAATATGTCCAAAGTATTGCACATCATTTTAGAAGCTCTTAATACTCATGCCCAAGAGAAACATATACAGATTTCCGGAAGGTGAGTATATTTGTGACGTCGGTTCGGTGAGTGAGAAGGTGATGATCGGGTGTTTCGAGTCGAGGGCTCTCAGATTACCTTTGGTCACAATGTTTTGGAATTGGAAAAATATTAAGATTCTTACTTTTTTTTTGGCTTTGGAGAGTTTCAGAGTTGTCAGACTAAAAAATTTAGAATTCACTCTTAATTTTTAGATTTTTTGTCAGACTTTTTTGGACTTGAAAAAATTTTGATATTTTTATTAGTTTTTTTGGACTTGAAAAATTTTAGAATTCACTCCAAAGAGCGTAATCGGGTTTAGAGGGGTGATTTGGCCCTGAGCACCGGATTTTAAATTTTCTAGTGGAAGTTGGTCCTTATGGTCTAAAACCCTCGTAATAAAATTTTTAGCTCGATATTTCAACTCTAACTTCTTTTGGGGGGTTAAATGTGAATTTTCGTTGAAAATTTCCATTTTTGACAGTTTTCAACCGAATTTTTTCAAACTTGCAAGAATGATAGATAGTA
>FIZU01022878.1:0-18083 GCA_900064475.1 Pseudococcus longispinus | reverse complement strand
AGAGAGGGGAGGTGGAGGGCAAATCTCAAGTACACATTTGTGTACCCCAAGGTTGCCTCATTACACCATAAAAGTTTCATCTTGTTTGGTAGAGTACTCAGGGAGGGGGAGTACAAAATGTGTTAAGTGCGTACGTATAGGAAGTCTTACCCTACATTTTTTACCTAACACTTCAATTTGAGCTTTCTTATTTCGTATTATTCGAAATTGGCTGAATTTCACCTCTCACCGTATCACCCAATCAGAATCAAGCATCTCTTAAATTTTAGAAACACTAGTTTTGGATCCAGTAAATTGAGATCCATGAATTTATTCGAACGTATTAAGGGGTCGATGATCACAGCGATGTTTTGTAATTTACCTGATTAGGTAGGAATCTGTTCTTTTCAATGAGTTGGTTTCTCATTTACGTAGTTTGCTTTTAAATTTTACATCGATCCATCCTTCGAAAATTCCAGGTTCAACGACTCTCAAAGTATCGAAAACTTTTCGCTACGAACGAAGTCAAAGTAGACGAAAATGAAGACGATTTTGCAAAACGGAGAGACACATTGAATGGGAAGGGGAGAGGAGGAAAATATTTGATAAATCTTCAAAGACGTCGAGAAATAGCATTCGATTATTATTACTCCATAAACCTGAGCGAATTACTCGACAAACTATGTGCCGGTAGGTGAATTCAACTCGTGCACGTGTGCCATGCCGTACAGAGAATATCAAAAGTACACATAAATTTAGAATTCCATCATTCGCTAATATTCGTGTGGGTAAATAAGGCGCGTTTTAAAAGAGATTTTTCGCCATCGCTATACACATTATACTTCTATACGTAAGAGTTTACGGGGCGAACATCTACGTAGAAAGAGAAGCGAAGGGAACGAAACGTGCATGACGAGTGAAACTTTAGAAGAAAATTTTTTGTTTTCGCTTTAAATTTACCTACCATTCAACGAATGAGAAAACTTCGCGTTGGTTTTGAATTTATACACAACGACGTTTATATATAATACGGTCGCGTATACTATATATTTTGTATGAAAAACGATCTCACCAGCACGAAACTGCGAGCATCCTTTCTTATGCTTTATTCAACGAAGAAATTTACAGATGTAAGTTTAGATACAAAGTTTTATTGTAAATTTCCCGCAACGTCTTGGTAGAGAGCGTTTTTCGCTCTCGCGCGTATCGGTATCATTGTCCAACTGTGGCCGCATCAGCAGATTCTTCTTCGCCCGCTGAAAACTCAAATCGTTCGTATAGATTTTTCTTCTCGAACACGCACAATTGTCATTTTTAAAATCGTCTATTTCTCGTTGTAGGGCTGTACTACATACCTATATCAACCATGCGTGTAAATTTGAAAAATGGACGAGTCCGAGTTGTTTTCTTGTACGACGAATGGCAATAAAGGCGTCTAAAACTCGATATCCTTTCAATCGAGGGTTAGTGGGGACAAAAACGCTCAAATAAACGTCAGGAATGACGTTATTAACTCGAGGGCAGTGTTCGATGAAAAAAATAACGTCGCGCCAATCGAACTAACATTGAAAAGCGAGAATGTTTGTAGAAGGATGTACGATGGTATTGAAAAACTGCTTTTATAACCATGTTTATATTCTTGGTTTTACTTCGAATTGGGATATCGATTGTTGACCTAAGATTATTACTTGGTCATATCACCTTCGATATCGTATATCAATTTCTGTATTGTTTGTGTTGGTACACCCATTGGTGGCAAATTTCATAAATAGTGGGCAGTGTGTATGTGTAGGCTTACGAAGAGCTTATTTAATTGAGTCGTACGAAAAATTTCCCAAAGTTGGAATTCGAACCTGGTTTGAAGAAAGTTTTTTTCAACGATTAAGCCTGTTGAATGGTGATTTCCTTGAATAGCCATGCCAGTGTAAACGTAGATTTTTTTCGTCAGATACGCGTTAAAAATAGACGCATCACTCATCTGCAGCATTGTTCTTAGAGGGAAGATATGGGAGGTTCAGGCTTTATCATTCATTCATGAATCGAACTATGAAAAATTTCAAAAATTATATGTACCTATTGTCTGGAGACTTTTTAGTGCCAATTTTTTGAAATCATGAGATTTTCTGATATTTCATGAAATCGATCCTCGGACAGTTTATAACATGGACGACTGGACGTGTTGCATGAGAGGAGGAGGGCAGGATAACTTTTGGAATAGTTTTTGCGTTGCGAGGTTACCTTTACTTAGGATAAATTTTTGGATTTGAAAAATTTCAGATTGTAAAAGTAATTCAAATATTGTAAACATTTTTTAGATTTTCATTCTCATTTGAAATATGATTCAATTCGGTTCAATAACCATGAAAATTGTAGAAAATTTCGTGATAATAATTGTTGAAATTATCATAAAAATCGATTAAAATGTCGTTTAAAAAGCCAAAAAATCATTAAACTGTCAAAAATGTTGTAAAAATTGCTAGTTTTCGTAACAATCATTTGAAATATGAAATGATTAAAAAATCATGAATATGGTTGAATACAAATAACATGTTGTTAAAATTGTCAAAGTTTTCACAAAATTCAGTGAAAATATTATAAAAATGCTTAACAAAACCGAACATGAAATCTGTCTACAATTTAGTGAAAATATTTCTAGAGTTATCACATTTTCCACAATTTCAACATGAATATGTCTTATGCAGGGAGGGGGAGGGTCATTACAAAATTTTGTCAATTTTTTGTCCATTTTCGCCTCACGTTTTTTTCAATTTTTCAATATTTTTGGACCTGAAAAAATTTATATTGTTTCAAAATTGAGTTTTTAGATATTTTTTGTCACACAGTACAAAATTTTGTGAGACTTAAAAATTACGAGGTCAATTTTTTTTAAAATTGAAATGTTCACCGTTTTTAAAATTTTTTTTAATGAAAATTTTTTATTATTGCAACGTTTTTTATAAAATTTTAACCAGTTTTATCACATTTTAAAATAATTTTTAGGAATATTTTCTCAATTTTTACGAGATTTTCGATACTTTTTATGATTTTATTGACCTTTTAAACGAATTTTTGAGGAAATAGAAAAATAAAACCTGAATTTTTTTATGGTTTTTATAATTTTTTGACCTTTTCTACGATAGCCTATTTTTACTGATTTTTGTAAAAATTTTGATAATTATGACAACATTGGGGCGATTTTCACTATTTTTTTATCATTCATTTTCAAATCTAATTTGTAACAGATCGTTGAAATAAATTTCTAGGTAATACTACTATCATTTATTTTCATATTTCAAATGTTTCTTATGAAAATTTTAGTACTTGGTTCAAGATTTGCGACAGTTTTTTTGACAGTTGTCATGGTTTTGTGACCATTTTTAAAAATTTTATGGCTATTTAAATCATTTTTACCACATTGTCGACAATTTTTATGATTTTTTGATAGTTTTTACCGTATTTCTGCTAATTTTTTGAAATTTTGATCGTTCCAACAATATTTTCAACAATGTTTTTCATTTTTTAACCGATCTAATCCTGTTTTAAATGATTATGTAAATTCTAACAATTTTTTCAAAGTTTGAATTACAGACTGATTCAATTTACGTTTAAACTAACTAGCTAACTATAGAATTAAAAGCTTTCTAATCAGTAATCACTTCGAAGTTTGGAGCCTCCTCTCAAATTCCGAAAATTTTCCAACAATTTTCAAAAACCACTGAATAGAATAGGGTAATACGAACATTGGTATTTTGGAAAATTTTATCGTAACTTACATTCAATTTCTTTCAATAAAAGAAAGTATAGGTATTCCAGTCGATCTTGAGGTTTCAGTCTAATTTCTAAATTTTCACTATCATTTTCTGCACTTGTTGAGCGATCTGACCACTTCACTAGGTAATCGGTTCAGTTTACATTTCTATCATTCAGAGTCAAATAAGCTCTGGTCTTTCTAAATGGTCTCAATAATTTTCAAAGGCATCAAAATGAATAATTATAAAACTTTAGAAAACTTGATTATCATACATATTAAAGTTTTTTAGGGTAATGGAAGTAAATTCTAGTCTCTCTAGAGGCTCCTGGCAAATCCTAAATGTTCCAGCTGCTAAATATTTTTAGAAGCTTTAGAATAGACAAACGTTAATGCATATTTTGCTTAATCATCGTCTACTTTCGACCTTCTGAATTGATTGAAAATCTGTTCCTGTCGCTTTTGAAGCTCCTGGAAAAATTTTGCATTCAACTATCAATTTTAAAATACGCCAAAATGAATTTTTGAATTTTTGAATTATTTATTTTCGTCCAATATTGACTTCTAAATACACCTAAAACGTATTCCTGCAGTCACTCTGAAGTCTTCAATTCGATCTGAAAATTTTGATTTGAGCTTTTCTTAAGTCAACCTGTTCAAATTTAAATCTTCTCTGAAATTGTACGAATGTATATTTCACACGAATAATACTTTGACATTATAGCCTCTGGTACAACATACCAGATCTAAGCAGCCAAATCCAATAGACAAAATTTCTTCTGTGCTCTCAAAATACCCCATAAAATTTATACTTAAACTACACCATAGTAAATAAAACAAGATCTTTATCGATTTGATAAATTATAAACTTACGATACTTACAATATACTACAAAATATAACCTCCTTATTTGGAACTCGAGCCCACATACCGTCCCTAAGTATATCTTCCATTTGGCTAGCTACTCGTACTTATACGAAAATTAAACAAAAGAAAGAAAAAAAACACATTCTTAAACTAGGACAATTCTTCGTTACGAAAAAAACCCTTCTTTTCCGATTAAATATATAATCGCAATTTTATCTGGGAAATAACGAACCTCACATAGCTTTCGAATCATCTACCCATCTACGTATACGAAGCCCATCGCGACGCATAAATCGACTCGTTTTCGAGTAAAATCAACGCACATACAACCCTCGTTCGTAATAGAAACCTAAAAACGTACAGAAAGTAATTTAAGTCGAAAGATGTGTACTAAAACACGAACATTTTCTCGCAAATATCGCATCGTCCAAACGCATTTACAAGTCTGCGTGATGGTGATGCTGCGTCTGAAAGCGAGGCAAAGGGCTGAGGAGAAAATGCGTCAGACGATAGCCGAGGCGCAATTTACTCGATTTATTCAACGCCTGGCACCACGCTAACTTTTATACCGCGTCGATATTTATGTCGATTTAACGCGGCTTCGGTTGATCAATTTTTACTTATTTTTCGCTATATTGATCTCAGCCAGTCGGTTGAATTTATCATGTTGCGATATGAAGACGTTTCCGGTGTTTTTTTTTTTCGTACAAAAATTGTACTCGTTCGAGTCATTTTTCACCTAATGTCATATACTGTGCGAAAAAGTTCGAGAATGAAGTTAGTAGTGGGTGAAAAAAAATTCATTGAGGAGGTTTTTCTTATATTTGCTTAGAGCGTCGTCGTACAGGGTGTTTCGGTAGCAGTGCACCGCCTTCAAAACAGAGATACAGCTACTCAAACTACATAAGTGTATGAATTTTGGCCGACCGCAGAATTTGAAGGGGCAAAGTTATGCATTTAGTCCTGGCAGATGTTTCAAAACGTCGTAACTCCGCGAATAATATAGATAGGCAATTTTTTTTTGAAATTTTCTCTTAGAACTTTTCAAATTCTACAAAATGAGTTATATTCATGTTTTGCCTAAATAGAAAATTATAGGAGCTAGAATGATTTGAAAATTTGTAGCCTTCATAACTCCTTTAATTTTCAAGTTATGCAAAATTTTGTGAGAATAATTTTTATTGAGCTTTTGAAGCTTTACAAAATGAGATAATAATTTTTAGCATAACTCTAAAATTGAAGGAGCTACAATCATTAAAAAGATGAAAAGTGACATTATTTTCGCAAAATTCAATTTTTTCTTTCAAAAAATTTTCAAAATGATCCCTCATGTTTTCAATTTTGGAGTTGGACAAAAAATTATTAGCTCATTTTGTAGAGCTCAAAATGCTCAATAAAAAGGATTCTTACAAAATTTTGCACAACTTGAAAATCGAAGGAGTTACGAAGCCTACAAAGGCTCTGGTGTGGACTATGGTAAGGGGGTCAATCGGCCTTTGGTCGAATTAAAAAAATTTTTTCAGCGCTTCCAATTTGTTATGGTGAAAGATGATTTTAGAGCTTATGCGGAATCCTTTACCTCATCCCCTGGAGGCTGGATCTCCCCAAAAGTAATTTTAAGCTAAAAAATACTATCGCATCGAGTTTTCGATCGATTTTCGTCAAACTTGGTATATTGGTATAGATACGCAAGGGGAACATTGTGAAATTTTTTCAGATTTTTCTGATCCCTATAATGACCTTGAAATCGACTTTGAAAACTTCAAATCGCCACAGTGAGCACAGTTTTGGTGCGTCCACGGAAGAAATTTTTTTTCTTATTTTTCAGACCATTTTGTATGATTCAGAATTTTTTTGGATTTTTGTCAGGGGGAGGAGAATCATATCCATATCTTCAAAAAACCGGTTTTTAACCCGTTTTCCTCACTGAACTGGATCATTTGTGGTCGAAATTTTTTTTCTTACAATATATTATCAATGACACAAAATACACCATCAACCTGAATTTAGATCAAATCCGTTCATTTTTTCCCTTTTTTCCAATTTTCTTTTAAAATATCCGAATGACGCCATTTCGGGTACTTACAACTTTCTTCGAAATGAGCTAGGGGCCTAAAAATCATGTCTGGACTTGTTTCAAGTTGACATCCATCAAATATTGCAATTTTGGCAAAATCGAAAAACTTCTAATTTTTTTTGCTCTCTAATTTTCACGAATCAGTTTTTTTGATTTTGAAAACATTTTACATGAAATAAGTTTTAAAGAATTAAAGAAAACGGGCTAAAAAACTGTTTTTTTTTTGAAGATTTAGGTATGGACTCCCCTCCCCCAATCCAGCAAAATCCTAGAAAATCCTGCGTCGTGCAAAATGGTCAAAAAAATGAGAAAACAATTTTTTTTGTGTCCGCACAAAAATTGTGCTTCCTATGGCGATTTGAAGTTTTCAAAGTCGATTTCAAAGTCACAGCAGGGATCAGAAAAATCTGAAAAAATTTTATAATGCTCCTCAATCGATCGGAAATTCGCTGAGATATCATTTTTTAGCTTGAAATCACTATTTGGGGGGTCCAGCCTTCCAGGGGTAAGGTAAAGGATTCCGCATACGCTCTAAAATCATCTTCTACCATAACAAACCGAGAGCCCTAAATTTTTTTTTGGAAATTTGACCAGAGGTCCATTGAGCCCCTTACCACACCAGAGCCTTTTCAAATCATTGTAGCTCCTTCAATTTTAGAGGCAAGCAAAACATGAATATAACTCATTTTGTAGAGCTTGAAAAGTTCTTCGAGAAAGTTTCAAAAGAAATTGCCTATTTATATTATTAGCAGAGTTACGACGCTTTGAAACATCTACCAGGACTAATGCATAACTTTGCCCCTTCAAATCCTGGGGCTGGCAAAAAGCATACACTTATGTAGTTTGGGTAGCTGCATCTCTGGTTTGAAGGCGATGCACTGCTACCTGAACACCCTGTATTCTCCATAATAACGCGTAATTATCTTAAAGTTGGCTATTAAGAGTTTAAATATTTTAAGAAAAGGGTGATTCCGAAAACGTGCGGAGGAGACCGAAGCAGCGACGGTATAGTTTCGCGTGTATCGTCGACGATAATAAGCTTAAATACGGTTGTAATTTTCTTAAACATTATCGCGCCACTTAATTAGTAAGCTGAAATAATATCAATGTTTTGAATGAGCTTCTCGTCGTGTACTCGATATACCCAGCTCGACTACAGAACGTTGCGGTGAAATAAACTTAAACGTTGATAAATAATTCATGAAAGGGTGTATGAGAATTTGACACGTATCGCTGGATTCTTTTGACAATTAAACGTTATTTGTGTGTCGGTGTCGCGATTCTAGACGTTCGCGAGTAACTCCGAGTACAAGAACAGATACCGAATGTCGAGCCATGTTTTGAATAGATTTTTAACACAGCTCATCACGAATAACCTTCGTTACGGCGGTACAGCGATGATAAAAACACGATGGCGACGATGGAAAATTTATCATTCTTTGGTAACTAGTTCACCAGACCCGCATGCCAAATCATAAAACAGCTCGAAACGTGGTTGTTGCGGTGCTGCAGGGAAACGTAAAACAAGCTATATTCTACATACGGAGATACATACAAAGTATCGTGTGTTTTCAGCTCTCGCATCAGCATCACACATCGCGACTCGAGTAAAATCTACTCGTGTTCATGGGTTTTGCTCGTCGTAACATAACAACACGAACAAGATCTTTTGAGAAAATTATCTCGGTACTGGAATCTCTAACATCTCTCAATATTCACTTCTCGCTTATTCTTATATTGTAAATATACACCAGCTCAACAAATCCGCATCCACCGTACCGAACCAAGAATGAAATTCGACAAATGGAAAAACTTTTGCGTGCATTTGATCTATTTCAGTCGCGATAATGATACTAAAGGCGCCAGTTAACATTTTACACAGTTCGCAGTGTTACCGGTGTACGCGCTGTGCGAGGTTTTTTTTCACTTTTTTTTCTTATTTTTTTTTTATTACGCAGACGAAATTATCTGTAAGCTTTGCCGTTCGTTCGTTCTCGTCGTCGCGCGTCGTTCTACATATCTGTGTAGTATCTGACGAAAAGTTTTTTCCAAATTATATCCATTCGGTTGATTTAAACTCGGCACGGAGTAGATTTCTTCTTTTTTCTTGAACTATTCGGCTAGAATTCTTTTTTTATATTTCGATATAAACGAGCTCCAGCGAGAGCGAAAAAATGCCTCGTCGAATGCATAGCACGACACGATAAAATAAACGTAAAAGAGAGAATATCGAATATCTCGTCGGTCGGATCTTCGTATTGGTTGAATTTTCATGTCGCTGTTGTATTTGTACTTATACAAATACAATCGAACTTAAACCGAAATAGGGTTCTGAGAAAGATGTGAAAATACGCTGGAGGGTGAAATATTTTTAGCAGTAAATTAGTTGCCACTCTTTGAGTGTTTGTCAGTGATTCACCACTGATCGAATCGTTGGTCAATGATTCATCCATATTTTATCGAAATTTTCGTAGAGTTTTCATATTTGATCAGATTGATAGATAATTAGTCAGGGTGTCTACAGGGTCTTGGAAGTGGATTTACTATTGAAGTGATGGATTTTTGACTTTCTACAGAGCAAAATTCAGATTTGGTCATGATTAATTCGATTAATTTTTTTTTGTGGAGTTACAAACATTTTTTAGGAAAAAAAATTTGATATGCAAGGTCATGAAAAAAGCCATAGAAAAGTCTAGGTTTTCAAAAAAAAATCCAGATGGAACCCGGTTGATGATTCGTTCACGAACGATATACCTAAGCCCTAATCCACCGAAAACGATTCACGTTTGAACGAATCGTTCATGAAAGATTCATTCTTGATCAAATTATTTGTGATTTGAACGGTTCATCAGTGATTGATTCGTTTGCATAAGACTCTTTTCAGACCAAATCGATCGGGAACGACTTATTTTAGATCAAATTACTCACAAAAGATTTGTTTGGAATGCAATTAGTTGCAAACAATTACTTTGCGACAAAATCGTTCGCGAATGATTCACTCGTTTTTGATTGAGTTTTTCGCTAATGACTCATTTGAGGTAGAATCGTTCTCGAATGATTCTGACTTTTACGTGATCGAAAAGTTCGCGAGCGTTTTACTTGTTTTTGATCGAATAATTTTGCAAACGATTCGTTTTAGATTGAATCGTTCGCGAACTGCTTAATTCAGATCGAATTGCTCACAAACAATTCATTCAAGTTGAAAGTCGTCTCAAGCATTTATGTCTCAATCTAACCGCTTACAAATGGTTCACTCATCAGTCATCATTGATAAAACCATCGTTCTCGAACGATTCATTCAAGATCAAATCTTTCACAAAGGAATCATTCAGGATGAAATTGATCATAGATTCGATTTAAAATTATTCATTCGCGAACGGCTTCATCTGAAATGAGTCGTTTGTGAATAATTTGACGAACGATTCATTTCTAATCAAATTATTCACAAACTACTCATTTCAGATGAAACCGTTCGCGAATGAATTATTTCAGATTAAATCATTTACAGAAGACTCATTCTAATCAGAATGAAATTGGTTGTAAGTAATCTGCACTCAACCAAATCGTTTGCGAACGATTTATTCGTAATCAAATTATTCACGAACGACTCATATTTGATCAAATAATTTTCAAACGACTCCTTTCAGATGAAACGGTTTGCGAATGAATCTTTTTAGATCAAATCAGTTACAAAGGATTCATTCAAAATGAAGTTAGCTGTAAATGATTCATGTTCAACAAAATCGTTCATGAATGATTCATTCGTTACTAAATTAATCACGAATGACTCGTATCTATTCGAAAAGTTCGCAAGAATTTCACTATAGGATTTGATCAAGTCATTTGCCAACTACCCATTTCAGAAGAAATCGTTCGCGAACGACTCATCTATGATCAAATCGTTCACAAACGATTCCAATTTTTGTTTAATCTTATCGTTCGTGAATGATTTGCTCACCTCATTTTGAATAGAATCGTTCGCAAACAATTCGTTCGTAAATAAATTATGCAAGAACGACTCGTATTTTATCAAAACTTTCGCGAACGTTTCACTTTTTTGACTAATCGTTTACAAACGCCTTATTCGGAATCGATTCGAACATACAAAACTTATGCTTGATCATATCGTTCGCGAATGATTCAATAATCTTTGATGAAATCGTTCACATACAATTCTCGGTCAATCGAATTCATCTTAAGAACTTATGCATAATCAAAACATTCACAAAATACTCATTTATTTTCGGAAAACCTTCAGAAATGACTCTTGTTTGATCAAGTCGTTCACGAATGATTCGTTCATCTTCTAATAAATCGTTTGAGAACAACTCCTTTCTTTTCTTTTTTTTTTTCAAATTTGAAGATTGCAGTTCAAGGATGTTTGTAAATTTTGTTAACGCAAGTAACTCGAATTCAATCTAGAAGTGCACTCTGCTAGAAACCCTGGAGTTGAAAAAGAGTTTTCATTTTCAACTCTAACAGTGAGAAAAAAAAGAGTACACTCCGCAACTCCAAAATTCCGCCCGAAGTTTGCCCAGGCGTGCTCCTGGATAACTCAGCACTAAGGAAATTCTTCGTAAACCCCTCAATTTGATTAAGTCGATCTCGAATGATTCACTGATTCATAATCAAATCGTTCAGAATAGCTAATAGGCCTAGAGCAAATTCTTTGAAAAAAATATGAAACAGAACCAGAAAAACGAACATTTTAAAATAGACTCTACTTATTTTATAGAGCTCTGCGAATTAATTCAAACAGCACATCATATTTTCGGAGCAGCCCAATATGTGTCCAGCCGTACGTTAAAATAGGCTCCGAAGCCAAAATATCGTCGGTTTTATCGCTGCTCGATCAAGCATAAACTTTCCACCGTTCGACGATTTCATCCCCCTATAGCTTTTGACCGGTCGTCGTGTGAATTATCACACAGGAACCGGAACAAAAAGAAACTCCCAACTTGGCTGTTCTCGTCTTCTCCTCTGGTACCTACGAATACTTTGGCAATGAAAACTTTGTTGCTGCAACTTTTCTGCCGTGTCGCTGTTCGCTGGCTGTTACCGCGTTTGCACATGTAAATTTAACCAATTTAATCACCTCTAAAAGCAGTGTAAACAAGGTGAAAAATAAACAATATTCGGAATTCTCAGTAAGTTTCATCTCGCTACGCCCGCGCCATCCTATTGCCACCCTCGCTCCGTAGATATGGGTGAAATTCGCATAGTAACGTTGAAAATATCGTTGCAACTTCTTGCTCGTCTGCGCTTCCCTTATCCTACGCGGTTTAGCACTGCACCCGATATAAATTTATAGTCGTCAGCCAATAACCTCGTTTCGCAGTTTAGAATATTTAAAACAAATTGGCAGCGGTACAACCCCCGTACATTTTCTAACCCACCGACGCGCGATCCGATGTCGGAATGAATTATAGCATTCGAATAAATTTTTCATTTGAAATTGATTAAATGCTCGTAAATGGAATTTTTCTTACCGTTTAATCTCGCGTTACTATACGTATCCGCTGTTCGAATTTATCCACAATGAAATGATGCTGTATCGAGGTATAATGGAGTGAAAAGAAATACCCGCGAGGGAGGGAGCCGCCGCTGCGCCAGGGCGGAAAAAACAAACCGTTTTCCATAATCGCGTATATTTCCATATATACGTGATAAGCAATTTTCTTCGTCCGAATAATATTGCCAGGTAAAATTATTGTGTTTCCAATCAATTTATAACTCGCGGTGTGAAAATGGGAAAATACTCGGTAAGGATTTGGAGCCATTCGCGTCGATATTCGAATAAAATTGGTACTTTTTTTAGAAGGGTAGGAGAAGTGGGTATGAAATTTTTACTCATTTCCATGTACATATTTCAAAATACTCGTACATATTCGAGTTAGGTATTCGAAATTGTATGGTACGTAATGCACGTTGAATGTGAAATTCTTCATCCAATTGCTTCATTTTTTGGTTATTTCGTTGATTTCGAGCGTGTTAAATCGATCGTAAGAATTCAATATGGCAAAAAAATTCTGTAATTTGAAATTTTTTCCAGTTGCGAGAACTCTTTAGAAGTCGAAAAAATTCATTTTTTTCAATCCGCCCAAAATTTTTCTTTTCTGAGAAATGACGAAATTTTTTGCTTTTTAAGCTGACTTTGGCATAGAATATGCTTTTGCGATGATCCAACGCGCGAAAAACGTTACGCAATTCCTCGGAGATGACTTTTTGGACATTTTGTCAGACTTTTTTAGGCTTGGAAAAATTTACAGATTTTAAACGACTTTTTGGGCTTGGAAAACATTTGTAATTATGCTGATTTGTAGATATTGACATGGATATGTTTTATGTCTGGAGTCAATCCTAAAATTTTGTCCATTTTTTTGTCCAAATTTTTTGTCCATTTTTCGTGGGCGTAAAAACCTCTACAAAATTCCTTGACGATGATTTTTAGACATTTTGTCAGACTTTTTTGGACACAAGAGAAATTTTCTGATTTCTATTGACTTTTTGAACATAAAAAATTTCAGAAATAATGCTGACTTTTAGACATTTTGCCAGACCAATAATTCAGACTTTTTCAATTAAGAAAATTTTAGAAATAAGCGTAACTTTCCAATACCTATTTTGTCAAACAGACTCAAGAAAGTTCGAATTAGACATTTTGTCAGAATTTTTTGAACTTGGAAAAATTTTCAGAATTCCATTGATTTTTTGAACTTGGAAAATTTCAGAGATAATGCTGACTTTTAGACATTTTGTTAGACAAATGATTAGGATTTTTTTTTAAATAAAAAAATTGAATTTTAGACATTTTGTCAGACTTTTTTGGACTTGGAAAAGTTTTCAGATTTATAAAAATGGCGGGGATTTTTTATCTTTTTTTATCAGACATTGGCCTTTTTGAATTTGAAAAAAATTAATAAATTTCGCTGACTTTTTGACATTTTTGTGAGAGCGTTTCAGAAATTATGTTGATTTTCAGATATTGACATGGATATGTCCTATAGCTGTAGGTCAATCTGAAAATTTTGTCCATTTTTCGTGATCCTAAATTTCGTTACAAAATTCCTTGACGATGACTTTTAGACATTTTGTCAGACTTTTTCGGACTTGGAAAATTTTAACTTTATGGAGTTGAAAAATTCCAAGAAAGTTCTAATCAGACATTTTGTCAAACAGTTTTTTACCTAAGGCTGATTTTAGACATTTTGTCGAACCTTTTTGAATTTGGAAAAATTTTCAGATTTCTAATAAATTTTTGAATTGAAGTTTGAAAATTTTTCAAAAAAATTTCATTGCGAAATTCTTTTATGAAAATCCGTTACAACAACTTTTAGATATTTTGTTTGACTTTTTGAACTTGAAAAATTTTTTATGATTTCAAAATTTGACTTTTAGATATTTTTTGTCGGACATTTTAATATTTCGATGAGCTTTATAAATTATGGGATTTATTTTTTCAAAAAGTTACGCTCAAATGCAGTCTGACAAAATATTGAAAAATCAGATTAGAAAAATGTAAAATTTTATCAATATTTTAGATGACATTTTACAGTTTCTATTTGTTTTTCAATATTTTGTTTGATTTCTGAAAACTTGTATGAATTTTTGAAAAATTAATCTCATAATTTACTTGACTTGGTTTCATCTGGCAGCCTTTCAGAAATCGTGCTGACTTTTAGATATTCTATCAGAAATTAGACTTTTTGAACTTGGAAAATTTTAGAAATCACGCCAACTTAACGACATTTTGTCAGACAGAATTTTCCCCCTTGAAAAAATTCCCATACTGAGGTCGTGCCAATTGCTAATGCTGATGGAAGAAGTTAGAAGTGGCTTTTTGAAAAAAATAATTCAAAATAAAAACTCTACCTGCTCAAACTATAGCTTCTATTTTCTTACAAAGCAATAAGAAAATTTTCAGCATTTTTCATTCAGCCGAATAATTCTGTATTTTCTCCATTTCACGTCATATCGCGTTAACCACTAGAGAGTAATTTTGTATACTTTTTTCCCAACTCTTCAAACCCCCTATATATTATCGAAGAATCACGTTTCCGTTGATGGACACAATGCACATCTTTGAAAATAGATTCTAATGATGTCTGGCTAAACGAGACTAATATGGGATCTAAAATATCTGACGCTGTCATCGAACTCTTTTACCCTTGAGCTTAAGTTCACGTTTGACTTGCACCATAAAAGTCGTCTCTCTGTCACCGGACTAACTCTAAATTAAGACTAATGTAACCGGGAAAAAACCATCGAAACCCAATAAAAAATGAAGATTGAGTTACTATACTGCTGTATGTGTATCGTGTATGTTTTTTTTTTCCTACCAAAATAAACCAGAGAGAAAAGCAGAAAAAAGATACAAATGGGTATTTCTTTCATTAATTTTATTTTTAACTGAAATCTGCGGGGATTTTTTCGAAAAGCTCGTGGTGATTTTGACAACGGGAAGGCATGTAGGTGAGGGAAAAAACGAAGTAAACTGTAAATGAAATTTTATCACGGTTTAAAGCTCGCTGTTATATATTAATTTTTGATAATACGTTTTTATTTATTAAAGGTGTTAGAAAATGGTTACTGGCTTTTTGTATCGTGCTCTCTACTCTTCCACGTTTCGTTTTGGGAAAATTCTTTTGTATATACGGTACCTCCGAAAGTATTATCAAATTGGCTGTTAGCTACGAAAAATCAATTTAGTATGAAATGCTCAGCCCGACGCGGACGCAAGTTTCCCATTGCGAAAGAAGAAAAGTTTTATGTTTTTTCGTTCCTCAGCTCAACGTGTTTACGTACTTCGAGGGTATTTCGGCAACGCTTATCTATTGAAAAAGAGTAAAAGTTTAAACGCCTATTACAAAAATTACCCTGTTTTATATTCGCTGTCTGTGAACTAGTTTTAAAAGGTTATTGTTATACCTATCAGCGACCTATCTGCCGTAATTATTCTTCGGCCAGAGGTCCATTTTATATTCGTATTCGTTTCCTCATACTACACGCGTTTATATATGTACTACCGATTACGTATTTGTAAAAAAAAAAAACGATTAATTTTTTTTTGCTTTTTGGTTTTATCGAACTTCCGTAAAGCCATAAAAATTAATAACAATTCGGTCGCTTTTAAATCACCGAAAAAAAAAATTGGATGAAATAATTTTAGAGATGTATAGCTTTAAAGCTATTTTGAGGCGGGTATAATAATGAACTCATTCTTCATCCTTTTCTACCACAAATTAATTTTTTTATAAAAGGCGTAAAAATATTGAAAAAATTCTCAAAATAATTCATGACGCTTAATGGAAACTGAAAATTGTTTAAAATTGTGAGAAGAATGTTGAAAGTTTCATAAAAATTGTAAAATTTATCAAAATGTTTGAAATATTAAAATTGTTTGAAGCGTTCTGAAAAAAAATCAGGTCGTAAAAATTAAAAATCTCATAAAAGTGGTTTGGGATTTATCTAAATTAATTGAAATGTCGTATAAAATTATCTAAAATTTCCTAAAAATTATAGGGTTGAAATATCATCAAAATTTTCTCAAAATGTTGTGAAAAGCATAAAAAAATTAATGAAAATTGTCGAATTATTTCATAAAAATTATGAAAAAAATTATAGAATTTGTTAGAAATTGATAAAATTCCACAAATATTATTAAATATGAAAAGATTTATCAACAGTCTAGCTGTAACGATGTTATCTAGTACAGTTAATTTTCCATGTTCCGTCAAATGCTGTTGAAAGATGAAAAAGTTGTCAAAAATGTTCGAAGTGTTCCAAAAATTGTCAACAGTTTCATTCTGTAGAAATGTTTTGATATGTTGCAACTGTAGTGAAAAAGTCGTCAAAAATATCTGAAACGTTGCCAAACCTGTTGAAAATTTCTTGAAAATTATTCAAAACATTGTACATATATTAGATATGTAGAAAAAACGACGAAAATTTTTTGAAATATTGAAAAAATAATAGAAAAAAATGTCATGAAATTCGTTCATCAAAAATGTCTGAGATTTTGTAAAAACTATTGAAAATTTCGTTTGAAAACACGATGAATAATTTCTGAAAAATTGTGTAGAATCAGCGAAAATTCCCTAAAATTTGTTAGAAATGTAGAAAAAATGTTGAAAAAGTCATCAAAAATGTCAGAGATTTTGCGAAAACTGGTTA
Organism: Pseudococcus longispinus; assembly: GCA_900064475.1. Taxonomy (NCBI): domain Eukaryota; kingdom Metazoa; phylum Arthropoda; class Insecta; order Hemiptera; family Pseudococcidae; genus Pseudococcus; species Pseudococcus longispinus. The sequence continues at coordinate 1,239 of FIZU01022878.1, read as the reverse complement.
AAATTTCATGAAAATCCTGAAAAATGTTGCAGAAGAAAACGAAAAGTCATCAAAAATTTCTGAAACAATATAAAAATTGTTGAAAATTTCCCAAAAATTGTCTATAGCAATGAAAAAGTTGTAAAAAATTCCTAAAATTAAGTAAAAACATCTGAAAGTTCAGAAAAAATACATTTTGTCAAACTTTTTCAAACTTGGAAAAATTTTCAGGTTTGCCTTAACTTTTTGGACTTGAAAAATTTCAAGGATAATGCTGAATTTTAGACATTTTGTTAAACAAACATTTCAGACATTTTATATTTGGAAAATTTCAAAAATCACCTTGATTTTCAGACATTTTGTCAGGCAATTTTCGATGATTTTGTGCAGATTCTTGAAAAATTTTTCAGATCTCAAACGATTTTTTGAACTTATAAAATTTTAGAAATTCTTACTTTTTCGATTTTGAAAGATTTTATCAAGTTGTCAGTTGACTTTTGAACTTAAGCTTTTTTGAAATTTTCATAAAAAGAGTACAAAATTTTAAAAATATATCTTTACAAATATGTTATTTATAAAATTATTTGCTATAATAATTAATCGTCTATGCGTTTTGTTTTTCTGTTTTAGGTGAGTACTCAATTTCATTTCCATCATAAAAATAAGAGAAGATGAAACTGAGTGAGTTATTCATTAATTCGATAACATGTTTTCAAATGCTCATCAAGTCATCAACAATGGTACTTACATAAATTATACGAAAACTCATCTTCAAGAGCCCCACGAAAATTTTGTTCCAATTAATCTCATTTTTTCAACAAAAAAAAAAACATCAATTGATCCACTCTTCAAGCGGACATATTTGTACATGGATATGTCTTTTTAAAATTCACAAGTTTTCAAAAATCTAACAAAAGTCCCTGGCATTTTCATATTACCCATGATACAATGAACACAGGATAAGTATTCTTTTACTCATTGAATGTTTCAAGTCGATAAAGTCGTGATATTTGAAATTTTCCAAGTCGAAATGGTCATTTGAATTTTGAAAAATTTTCCAAGTTCAAAAAAGTCATACAAAATATCTAAAAGTTATTGTAACAGATTTTCGTAAGTGAATTTCGTAATGAAATTTAAAAAAAAAATTCAAAATCCAATTTCAAGTACAAAAAATCTGTAAAAATCTGAAAATAAATTTTCCAAGTCCAAAAAAGTCTGACAAAATGTCTAAAAGTCATCTTCAAGGAATTTCGTGATGGT
>FIZU01022872.1:0-27764 GCA_900064475.1 Pseudococcus longispinus | reverse complement strand
AGTCTGACATAATGTTTAAAAGTCAATGGAAATCTAAAAATTTGTTCAAGTCAAAAAAAGTCTGACATTGGTAATGTCCAAAAGTAAAGTCTGACAAAATGTCTAAAAGTTAGCATTATCTGTAAAAATTTTCTAAGTTCAAAAAGTCAGTTGAAATCTGGAAATTTTTTCAAGTGCAAAAAAATCTGGCATAATGTCTCAAAGTTAATGGAATTCCAAAAATCTCTCTAAGTGTTTTTTTTTGAAGGAGGAAAAATAGAGAACGATTCTCAGCGCAGGATATACTTGTGCGATGACCAATCCTACAAAAAACGGCACGAAATTTCGCCACGCTGAGTTCTAGACATTATGTCAGACTTTTTTGGACTTGAAAAAACTTTCAGATTTTCACCAACTTTTTCGAATTGAAAAATTTCAGAAATAATGCTGACTTTTAGACATTTTTTCAGGTAAACACTTTAGACTTTTTGGATTTAGAAAATTTTAGGAATCACACCAATTTTCCAACATTTTGTCAGGAAAACTACTTGGGGTTGGGAAATTTCAGAGATCACGAAGACTTTCAGACATTTTGTCAGGCTATTTTAGACTCTCTAGACTTGAACAATTTTTCAGTTTTCAAACCGATTTTTTGGGCTCGGAAAAATTCAGAAATTCAGAACTTCTCGATTTTGAAAATTTTTATCAAATGTTTAGTTGACTTTTGAAATTGAAAAGATTTATGTTGTTTCAAAATTTAACTTTTAGACATTTCACGAGACATGATCAAGCCGCGTTCGATTCTTTGAACTTACAATTAAATAAAGTCAGACATTATATCAGACTGGAATGTGCATTTCAGTTTAACATAGCAAAAAAAGGGAAAGCATATCCTATGTTCTATACTTTCATGGATAATATTGTAATGACCAGGGGTTTTGGGGAGGAGATTTTTTTGGTTTCAAAATTTTTTGGAATTTATTGACTAATTTCAATTCGTTTTTAGCTAGCTATTATTTTAGTATATGAACTTGAAAATGTCATGAAACATGTTCGAAATATATATAAGGCAAATGTATTCACATCCATTTCAAACTTTACTAGAAATGCAGTAAAAAGTTTGATCAAGCTATTCGAAATAACATCAAAATAGCTTAAAACATCGTAAAAATCTTCAGAATTGAGAAATAGGTAAATCTTGAACATTCCATAAAAACGTTGAAGATTACGCATAAATCAATGAAAATGCAATAAAATCTGAGAAAAATCGTTGAAGTATAAGGAGAATCGTGTAAAAACAACGTAAACATTTTAAATTCTATCGAAAATGCATAAATTTCTGCGGAAGTTACTCAAAGTATCACGAAAGTGCAAGAAAAGTGCTTGATTTTTTATGAAAATTGGATGGAAATCGTTCAAAAAATGTGATTTTTTCGATATTTCAAACGAGTTTGGTCACAGTTTGAGTAATTTTGATTCAATTTCAAGATTTTTAAAGGCATTTTCAACATTTTTTTGAAGCAATTCTAACTTTTTGTAGATGTTTTATACTCTTTTTTTACCAACATTTCAACAATTTTTGTAACAATTTCAATGCATTTTATTCTTTTTTAAACAACTTTAACGATATTTCAACAATTTTTAGAATATTTATGATGTTAAACACATTTTCAAATAATTTTAACGATTTTTGCCATAACTTCGTCAGTTTTTATACTTTTTCAAACTGGGATGTGTACAGGGCCTTGGAAGTCATGGATTTTTTACTTTTTATTGGGCGAAATTTAGATTGAATTTTTTCCATGTTATTTTGTACAGTTACAAAAATTTTTAGAAAAAAAAACATTCCGTGAGTAAAAAAGGTAAAACCCTTTGCAAACAATTTTAACGATATTTCAAGAAATTTTATGACATTTTGATGGAAATCGGTGAAAAATATCATGTTTGAAAATTCCTTGAAAGCATTTATCGTTAAATTGAAATGAAAATTGATTAAAATAAATATCGAAAAAGAAAACCATTTAAAACATGAAATTCGTCAAGAATTTCATGAAATATTTGAACACAAAGTTGTAATAATTAATTGGAAAGTTATGAAAATTCCCAAATAAAACTTTGAAAATTTAGTAAATTTTCTGAAATTCTGTTACGCAATCGTTCAAAACTGAATTAGATAATTCAAAATGTTCAGCAATTTGCTGGAAAAACATTGGAAAAAGTTCTCAAAAGTGATTGAAAGTTTACCTACTTATTTCAAAATTTGCTGAATAGCGAGATTTATTTGAAAATTGATGGAAAAATCGCTACAATTGTCGAATTTTTGTAGCATTTCAAAGAGCCTGATTTTACGACATTACTAGATACACAACTACGAACGAGTATTTTCAGCAAACTGTTCTAAGAATAGTTCAAGTTGTATGACATATTGAATTTTTTTTTTCAATTTTCTACATCTTTTTTCATGATGAGAACCAATTTTTAATCATTTATATCAGATTAATTTTTGATGAAGGGAGGGGGGGGGTGATTTTAGGTATTTAAAATTATTCAGGTGCCTTGATTTTCTAATTTTTTTTATGAATCGAATAACATTTTATTATAATTCTTCACCCCTCTCCTTCAGTCCTGAAAAAATATGCTGCATTTTGATAAATAACATTGAATTCCATCAAATATCTCACCCCGAATTTCTCCCCGCCCTCTTCGAAAACTCCTTCCAAGAAGAAACATGGAAATTACATATTTTCAAAACTTTGAATCTCTAATAAAACTGCAGCACGCAAAAAAAAAACGAACTTGGCAATAACAATAAACATTTGAGGAAAATCTTCGACAAAAACTCTACGTACGATACGATTTCACAAATGACTAAATCTCGGTCGTATATTTTATTCGTAATAATCCGCCAGTACATCTTGTTAACCGGATTTGTCTATAAATTTTTTCTTACTTTCGGTACAAATATACGTATATATAAAATCGACTTGGCGAAGTACGCGATACGATCAAAGTTTATTTCTCGTATCAAGCGTACAATTGCATCGCTGCAGATCGCATTTAACACTTCTTTTACCGCAGATTTATCATTTGAAAAGATATCGGTTACATTTTCCTTATATTTTTTTTACGATTGGATTATTCCCAGCTGTATGCACTCGTCTCGTAAATATACCATTTTTTCTGTAGAAAAGGAGGTAAAAAAAAGTAGGTAAATACTTGGGTGATGGTGTAGTAAGCGACGTCTGCTGCAGACCGGAATCAAGGTAAGTAAAATACGAAGCAAACGTAAAGAAAAAGCTTACCGCAGACATCAGGCAAAAGTAATTAACGGATTTTTTTTCTCGAAAAAAAAGAGAAGTAAAATCTAAACAGCAGCACAAAGCTGCGCATCGTCTCCGGTTCAAAGATACAAAAGAAGAACGCAACAACAACGAGGCAAAAAATAAATTAAATTTTCCTCTAAAATAAACACTTTTGGCGGAGACATTCGCATTCGAGGCGAATCTCTTCTCGTATACTCCGCTGCGAAACGTTTATCCGTATGTCAAACGATGAGAACTTGTTAACATCAGATATATTAAACAACAAATTGTCAACAGCCGTTTTGACTGGAGATGTCGCCTGCTTTATTGCAGAGCTTATGCAGCATTTCTTGCTTTCGAGGGTTCGCATCGCGTAGACGATGTACCTTTGTTATTAATTAAAGCTCGACGTTTTATTATGAAAAATTACGCCTCCGTTCGCCAGCTTTGTAGTGGCCATCGAGCTCGATGACAATTCGCGTTCGAACTTTTGTAATTGATATAAAAACGAAATGACGGGACGATTCTTTAAAAACAAATCATCCGGTAATTATTCAACGTCGCAGTCGTCAGTTGTACGATAAATTATCCGATAAGCCCGAAAAATAATGAAATATTCGCCCACGACGCGGTGCCGGTTGCCCGCATCAAAATCTGGTGCTGCTGGATTCGCTGTGTATACAAAACAGCTTAAAAAGTAGCTAGATGTGTGTTTTAGTGGCATGCCTCGTACTCTCGAGCTCGCGCTCGTCGCGATATTCGTCTGAAACAAATTTATACGATCAAAGAAAACCATAACTCGTACAATAACGAATGACTCGAATGCCCTGAAATTCAGAAACATTTATCAGTTTAGCGCGGATTTTGTCAAACTTTTGCCATAAACTTCGTGCCAAACTGGCTTCTCGAGTTTTGTTTTTACGTTGCATGGATGTTACCTAATTCGAATATACGTATCATCTTCAGGCGCTGAGGTGGTTCTTTGGTTCAATAAAACGTGTGTGAAGTGTGTTTGAAGGATGAGAAAGTGTTGAAGGGTTATTTGACCTTGACACGTGGTTTTATGGAAAATTGTTATATGAGTGAAGAATGACTTGAGGGTAGAGCAGATTCGTGTACATATGTAGAATAACTGAATGGCTAAAAGAAGAAAATCCTACTTATAATAGTGAGGTATGTTTTTTTAGACGTGGTCATGACGAATATTTTCAAATTATACCAAAAAAAGATTAATTTGAAGAATTTGATCAATAATTTAAAAGGAATGAATATTATCAAACATTTCAGAAAGCCCATTGTAAACCTTTCAATTCAGTGGATGTTGATTGTTCGCCAAATTTTCTATACCTACTATCAGAAAATGTTTAATTTTTTTTCAAATTTTGAAAAACAGTGTAAATTTTATTTTAAAAATGTTGACTATGGATGTTTTCAAAACTAATTCAGCTAATAGTCGTACTTACTTTTAGAAAGGGAAAAGTGATGAGTGATTAATTTAATTAAAAACTGAATACCTCAATCCTTTTCTTCAAAAGATTTTTTTTTCAAAACCTGCAATAATTTTTTTTGCAATTTTTGACAGTGATTGTTTTTAAACCAACCTCTCAACTGTTAAAAATATTGAAAATGGTCGAAATACGATAAAAACTGTTCAAAAAGTGGTAAAAATCATCAAAGTTTTCATAGAAATCTTCAGAAATGTTGCCAAAGTAGTTGAAAAATCGTTTGTAGAAATTGTTGAAATACTCACCATAAAAATGGTCTAAAATATTGATTTAAATTGATGGAAAATTCCAAAAAACTGTTGAAAATATTTTTGACGCTATCATGTTGTAAAAATTGTTGAAATTTTCATAGATAGTTTTAAAATTTTGTCAAATAATTATAATATTTTTAAAATGGTTTGAAATGTCGTAAAAATTTATGAAAAAATTGAAAAATTTGTCAAATTGTTACCCAAATTTCACCAATTTTGTAAAATTTTCAGAACGTTATGAATATTTTTGAAAATTTATGATAATTTTTCATGATATTTTGAATGATTTTCATCGAATTTGCATCAATTTTTCTTAATATTCCAAGCATTTTTATCGAGGATTTAAATAACTTTTGCAGAAAGACTTTGTTGTTAACAATTTTTTCCTCGCATTTTTTTGAAATTTTCAGCACTTTTTTAAAAATAATTTTTAAAATATTTTAACAAATTTAACTTAATTTCGTACAATTTTGATGATTTTTTTGAGGGTTTCTGAAATTTTTTTTCAGTATTTTAATCAATTTTGAACTACTTTTGTGGTATATTGATATTGTTCGAATGCAAAAAATATCAAAATGCCAATTTCGAGGTAAAATGTGTCGAAGTTTTGATTTCGTGACGCTGAAGTTCTCACTTCAAGACATCCAAGGAATCAATTTTGGTGCAAATGAATGTCAAAATGTCAATTTTTGTCGTCGAAGTGACAGAATGTAAACTTTTTATCGGAAATTCAGGTCAAGTTTTGGTGTGGAAATGTTGAGGCTTCAAAATCGGGGATCAAGTACCTATTTTGCGTTATTCTTGATTACAAAATCGTCCTCGAAGATTGACTCTAAAAAAAATAGAATGAAATGTCGAAGTGTGATTTTCCTGCAAGATCTGTAACAAAGCCTTAAAAATATGTATCAATTTTAATTTTTTTACAAATCCTGGTTAAAAGTCTCCCCTCCCCCTAAAAATACTATTTCTCAAATTTTGATCGAAATCTAATCGAACCAGAATCGAAATGATTCGAAAACTATAACAATCCGGAACCGAACCCAAACCAAAATGATCAGGGTGCTTGCAGGATCATGAAAGTCATGAGAGTTATGGAAAAGTCATACATTTCAAAAAGGAGTCATGAAAGATGTGGAAAAGTCTTAGATTTTATTGTTTAAGTCTTAATGGATTTTCAACTTTTTATGAGGCAAATTGAGTTATAATTTATTTGATTTTTTTTTCATGTTTTCCCCCAAAGTTACAAAAAATTTTTAGAAAAAAAACCATTTGATATGTAAAAAAGGTAATGGAAAAAGTCAAGAAAAACGTTGTGGAAAAGTCATGGATTTTCAAAAAAAATCCGGTTAAACACACTGTAGGAAAGCCATGGATTTTAGCATCCGGATTCCGTCATGAAATTTCGTCACGCTGACTTTTAAACATTATGTCAGACTTTTTTATGATTCAGAAACCGGAACCGTAGCCTGAATCGTGATGAAAAATAGTTTGGGTTACGGTTCGGAGCCACCATACACTTTTCATTCAAAATTTAGGTACCTTGCTTTAAGCAGAGCGTAATAAAGATTAGAGAATATGTAGACAAAATGTTAAAAATTCAAATCAAAAAATTCAAAAACTTTCAAACTTTGGACGAATTGAAATAATTGGTCGCTTCGAAAAAATAATTATTGAAAATCTGTGAACCGTAACCCGAACCGAAAATTTCGACCCTGAACTCCCTCTTGTTCCTCCAAACCGAGTGTATTTTCTGATATTCATCTTATTTGTCTGTCATCACTCATCAGACTAGTAATGAACCTATACCTTTACCTATTCCAAATTATTGGATATAAGAAAAAAAATAGACTCGGTATTTCCCAAACGATCAGAATAAGTTGAATTAGTGATCAAAATGGATATCTAGGATCATGAAACAAATTTTTCTCACCTTCTCCTTACTTCTGCCAAATCTCCACACATCTCAATAGTCTCACTTCCCAAAAGGAAATCCAACCAAATGAAAGAAAAACCACCGACACAACTACGACAACGGGGCAAATCAGCGCATCGGCTCGCTCCACCATCGATGCGTGTAAAATCACGAAATGCGGCGGACAAAGTACCCGGCTAGACCTTGCGAGCACGCATACGAGTAAAATATTCGTCAGGATTTTCACCGACAGCAACGCTGATAAAGTGCTTTTTCAAAACTTTCGCAGCCGGCTAAACGAAGAGATGATATAAGGGGGAAAAAGTATATAGCAAAAGTGAATTCAAGGCGGCGTACATAATAAGCCTCGGTAAAACATACGTAATAAACTCGACGCGTTTACCATACACCTTATGTATACATATATGGTACACAAACACATATTCATACTCATACATAGGTAGCTAGCTAGGTATAAAACTTCATCGTATGTATATTTCAACACAACGCTGCATCGCGTATCCCTTTAAAAAGAAACTAAGTTTTGTTTTCAACTGCGCGTAATCTGTATAGAGAAATTTCCGTTCGTTTTTGGATTAACGACCTACCTACTACCCTTGTACACTTTGAAGACTGGCGCGAAGTACATACGTATATAACCTTTTAAACCAGCAGGTATTTTATATACGTTTAATGAAAATGTTAAGACTTCGCCAAGGATTATACTCGTACAACCCGCTACGCTTATCTACCTTTCCCTTCGCCTATTCTAAGTACACAGGTACATTCCATTTGGCGAATATTATTTAAAATGTTTAAAATAATTCCCTGCTGCTGTTTTTAAACAGCCTCGAACCGTTTAAACGTTTTTTTTTTTTGGCCAACGCACACACGCTGGAAAAAAATTAAATGTGGAACTGCCTCTCTTCCCTCTTTCGTATTTTAATCGCGATTAAAACCAGCAACAACGAGCCACAGCGAGTAGTATTTAGCGATGCAAGATATTCTACAATTTTTATACCGGGATTAAAGTCTTTTTAAATACCTGCAAAAAAATACACGTACCTAGTACCTACCTACGTTTACTACACCGAGAGTAAATGTAAATAAGGATTTCACCCCTACGAGGCGAGGTACCTTCTACCTATGCACCATATTCTACATATACAAACATCACAGCTCCCTTCGCTTCGTATCTACACTTGGAATATATACCTAACAATTATTTAAGACCAGTAATGCACAACGTAATTACAAAACCACCTTTCTTCCTCGGTCTCGCTCTATCTCTCTTACACCAAAGTACACACAGTCGTATAAGTAATTAACAAAACAGTTATATCCTTGGGTAATATCTAGATTTACCCTTAGAGGGGCTATTGACCTGCTAAAGGCCTATATGATTGCGATTCCAACTATTACTAATGATAATTCTAGATCAGATTTTAAAATCGGCTAACAATTAACAAGATAGCGACAAAGTTTACGTTTAATTATCGTTTAGTCGTTGTATCTAAGAGCGAAAAACTTTTTATAAGTGGAATTTATCGTCTATCTGGGTTCCTTTGTGTATGAGAATTGTTTCTGTGCATCGAGAGATAATATATCCAATGATAACAAGGACTTAAGATTGTGCAAGTGTGTAAAATAAATTGATAAAGTCTTGGCTGGCCCTTGTTCCCCAAGTTTTTTTTCAGACAGTAGTCCAATATCTCTAAATCGTTCGTTTTTATTGGAAAATAATTTCAATATTTTCCTGCCCTTCCCAAGTTGAGAAGAGTTGACTGAGTTGAAGAGTTGTCTTGAATTTCTAAAAGAGTCAACTCGCAAGTCAACTTTTTAAAAACTTTGTAAAATATTTGTAAATTAGGCAATGCTTTAAAAATTTTAGCTGTATTTCAACAAAATTTCCAAATTTGAAAAAATTAATTGAAAACGTAATGAAGTTAATTTATTGGCTTAAATTATCATTTTCCCAAAATTTTTGCTCTTTTTTCGCTGGGGCAGTATTTTTTTTTCGCTTTTTCTACCAAAAACTTAAAACTCAGAGGAAACACTTTTTTAAATGAGGAATACAGTTTGTTTGAAAATGCCCAAAAAATAATTTCTTGACTTCGATGCTGAAATTTTGTTGCCTGTAAACCTCCCTTTTTCAAAATTTTTCCTTCGCGAAGAGCTATAGGAGCAGAAAAAAATATAACATTTCGTTTGTAATGAATCGGTATTCATCTTGAGAAATTGTCGAATAGTTGAAAAAAGAGTTGATCAGTCAGTCTTTCAACTCTATTTTAAAAGAGTTGAAGAAGAGATAAGCTCTTTAAACAAAAGAGTTTTTTTAGAGTGAAAGTCATCTTTTTTGAAAGAGTTGATGTTGAGAAGAGTTGACTCTTTTTTTCAAAGAGTTGGCAATTTGGCATATTTTTGATGGGAGGAGGATTAGGCAGAAAGGTCGATCTAGCCCTTGAAACGATCTGGTGAAAATTTCAAGCCTCCCTTAACTCAACTTTTAGCCCTGCACAACTTTTGAAAAATTGTAAAAAAAATGAGTAATTAAGATATATAAATTTTCATACTCAAAAAATGTCATTTGTGCAGTGCCCAATTTTCACCTTGAACCCATTTTTAATTGGTACTGAAAAAAATTATTTTTTAAATTTGTAAAAAATCAAAAAAATTACTTTGAAGAAAATTTTTCTTTGAATGATTTTTATGTGAATACTTTTGCTCAACAAAATTCTCATCTTCGCCATTTTTCAAAAATGAAGAAATACTCGAGTATTTTGGTGCTAAAAAAATTCGAACATGATTTGTAATTCAACATTCGGCCAAGTATTTACTCATATTTTCGAGGCTACTTCTGGAGTTATACCTACATATTTTGGAGGTCGTTCAATACGAATCGAAGGTCTTTTTTCATTTTGAAGAGAGAGAGAGGGACCTTAAAGAAGAGAAAAATAAAAAATTGGCGGTGGTGAAATTCTTACCAGATTCTTTTTTGAGGTCTACAAACAACCTCCTGGTTGCTCACTCCCCATTGAACTTTTGAGAAAAAGAGTGAAACGATCTGTGTATCCTCCTTCTTCATAACCACACCTCCCTCTCTTCAAAAAGATCTTCCGTCATCTTTATTTTTTTGTCATTACTATGCTTTGATAGAGTTGATCTAGCTGAGAGGTTTCCTTTTAGCATAGGATATGCTTTTGCTATGGGTAATTTCGTGAAAAAGGTGACGAAATTCTGTAACAAAATTCCGTCACGTCAGACTTTTTTGGACTTGAAAAAATTTTCAGTTTCCATTGACTTCTTGGACATGGAAAATTTCAGAGATCACATTGACTTTCAGACATTTTGTCAGACTATTTTAGATTTTCTGGACCAGAAAAATTTTTAGCTACCTCAATTTGACTTTTCAGTCTCTGCCGGTCTCCTGTCCCTATAATCAACTAATCTGATCTGCCTCATTTTTAAATGCGTTATTTTTCGTGTCACTTAGAAATTCGGCTCAAAAAGAAACGCAGCTTTCTACCCCAACACCCGATTTCCTCATACGCTGTATCGCTTTTGGCGGCACCAAGAGTCGTGTGCTTGTTTAATGACAATACGTTCGGTTTTAAATTTTTCACAGTGCGGCGCAAACGACGATGGCGAAAGGTCGAGATTGTAAAGTAATATTGTAAGGGCGATTTTATCGCTTCGCAGTGAATAGATAACGACGCTGTAAAGCTTCGTCGAGCGGCCGTATAGTAATTACGAAAACGTTAGGAGAGGGTTTTCCTCTTTCTCCCCGTCCCCGCCTCTTTATCGGGCATTTCTTTCTTCTGAAGATTTTATGAATTTTTCGAGTAATTTGCGGCGGTGTGTAAAATTTCCTTTTTTTAATAGGGGTTTCCGTATGGGATGTATTGTGTAGATGGTGAGGGAGAGGAGATGGGTACGTGTGTGTGTGTGTGTGAAAGAGATAATCAATCTTTTACCATGATGGGTATATTAGTATTAGTTCAAAGATGATTCTTAAAATGGTCGTAAAGTTGGAAAAAAAAACTATATCGAGGTATGGTGTGTGCATGTCAGTGTCTCGTAAAAGTTACTTTATTGTAATCGTAAATTTGCGATGGTGAAATTTGAAAGGTTCTGGCGTATAAATTTAGTTCGAAAATAGCGCTTTGGAATTTGTTGGATGGAAATGATATAGACGAGGAGAATTATTGTCGACACGCGATGGAGTTTTTTTTCTTCAAATTGAGATCAAAGTTATGAATATGGTTTCTGCATGTGTAAGGATTTACAACCTAAGCACTTTGAAAAATTGTTTGTGAATTTCGTTAAAAAGTTTTGTATTTGTTTGTTAATGTATGTACAATTTACTTTGCATTTTTCACAATATTTGCTTAATTTGATCAGTTTATCGTGATATGAATTACAGTTTAGTTGAACATCTGGTAATTTAGCTTACAATTAGAATTTTTAATAAAATATACTCTATGTGCCCAATAATTAATCATATTGTTATTTTCTGTATGTTACAGGTACGTAAGCTGATGAACAGAAAAATTTGATAAAAATTAAGAAAATATATGAATGGAAAATCGTGTTTAAATAAATGAAAGGTAAAATGAGTAAAATTCTCGAATTGGAGATTGCAAAAAAAAAAAAGTATTCTGCTGAATATGTTGGAAAATAAAAATACTCTCAATTTTGGAGTAGGTAGAGAAAAATTATGAATTGATTTTATGATTCAAATGGGGCCAAATTTTCTCTTGGAGGGAATGCCTATCGTTAAAACGGAAGGAACAATCTGCCTTCAAAAACATATGGAACAAAATAAACTTTCGATCAATGAGAATTGAAAGATTTTCCTTATGATGTTTTTATATAACTTAAAAATTGAAAGGACTGCAAAATCCTATTGAAACAAAAAAATAGCAAAAAAAATGTTAAGGGAATGAATAGGTACATATTTCTTTCAACAACGTACAAATTTTGTTCTTGTGATTTTTGCATGATATCCAAACTGAAAGGACAGGAAGGTTAACTGATTTTTTTGGGAAATCCGTGACTTTTCCATGACCTTTCTTGCTTATCAAATGTTTTTTTCTAGAAAATTTTTGTAACTTTGAAACAAAAAAAACACGAAAAAAATTCAAATTAATTATAACACAATCTGAATTTTGCCCAATAAAAGGTCAAAAATCCATGATTTTTCTATAGCCTAGTAATTTTCTTTCATGATCCATAACTTTTTCATGAATTCCATGACTTGTTAGACACTCTGACTCGGACCAAGCATCATTTAGAGCAAAATAAAACTTCAAAAATTTAGAATATTCTACCGTAAATGAGGAATTGCTTTGAATGTGAATTCCAAAACGACATAAAATGAAAAACGTTCCAAATTCCCATAGGTAGACCAACTCATTTTCTACTAGGCTATTATTCGTTATTCATTTTTCTTGAACAAAATCATAATCGTTTTAATTTCGAACACTTCTTGAGATCTAGTCACGTTTTTATTTTAATCTTTCTCGTAAAAATTTGAGCCATTTTTCAATTCTTCGTTCTGGTTCCTACATTTTAATTCATTTTAAATTATGAAACCGAGAGCTCATTCCAAGCACTCGAATCATTTATTCGCCCACCACTGCCACATTTTTTCTCAAATAAGAAAAATATCTCTTACACGCTTCCAAATTTTTAAAAATCCTTCATTTTCCTCCTCATCATTTACTCTTCCCGCCTCCTTCTTCATTCATCGAATACATCTACTTTTACGACATCAATTACGAAACTCTATATACCTTTTCGAAAGAAAAATGACATTATTTTTCTTATCGTATAGGTATATTTGTACTCTTTCGAAAAGGAAACGCAATTACTCACAAATTCACCTCAACCAATTCCATTTTCAATGTTTCGAAAAACCTGTTGGTAACTAGATCGTTTCGTTGGTACACAATTTTGAAATTTCCACACTTTTCTACCAGAGACAATTTTCTATATGACTTGAAAAATGATAAAACACGCTTTCTCATTTTTCTTACCTTTAAAAAAAATTGAACATCCTGCGACAACGAATTGAAAAATTCCTTAATCAAACGTACTTATCTCAACAAATCAAACAAAAACGTAAAAACATATCCACCCTCCTTCAACCACATAAAAAAAACACCAAAACCCATCGCCAGTTCTTCCCTCGACATATTTCTTATCACATAAACCCACAATCAATGCCACAAACTCGCGCTTCAGCTCCAATCCAGCCTGAAAAACTAAGAAAAATCTGCATTTTTCTAAAATAAACACGACGACGGAGGAAAAAAAGGCTCGAAAACAATTCAGAAAAAAATTATATTAAGCTGTTCTATTCTCGGCAAAGTATCAGGAGACGCTTTTATGCTAATCTAATTACGGAGTACTTTTTACAGCGCGACGTTTTTCTACCTTAATGTAATTTCCTTCCAAAGGCTATACCATTTTTTTCCCATTTTTTTTTTAATTCTTACCCTTTTTTATTTTCAGGGTTGCATTTAATTTTCAAATAAACAGCATGTATTTTAGATTTAAATCGCGTTACCGTAATTTTTCCGTTTTTTTCTGCGTCGAACAAGAAAAAAACCTTGTTTATGTAAAAATTACTACTCGACGAAAGCGTTCATTTTTGAGTACTCTTTGTTTAGGTGAAATGTAATTAGATAAGTATTTATGCGTCGTTCTTTCACGAACATCTTTTTGCCTTCTCCTCGCCATGTTCTCTCGATGCAAAAGAGCATTCTGAAAGCATTCCTCCGCCACTTCCCAAACACCCATCCGGTGTTACACATCGACGATGAATTTTCTACTTTTTTTATATGTACTTTTTTGTTCTCGTGTATCTGCAACAACGTGTATAAAAAACTTGGAATATACGAATGGAATATTTCAAGCGTAGTTTGACGATTTGCTATTCACAAGTG
Organism: Pseudococcus longispinus; assembly: GCA_900064475.1. Taxonomy (NCBI): domain Eukaryota; kingdom Metazoa; phylum Arthropoda; class Insecta; order Hemiptera; family Pseudococcidae; genus Pseudococcus; species Pseudococcus longispinus. The sequence goes on along the minus strand of FIZU01022872.1, from coordinate 13,865 downwards.
TGTATAGGTTTAGGTATATCTTTTGTACGAGTATAAAATTTCTGTTCAACGTCATCTCACTTACTCTCGTTGTATGCATCTTTTCGCTATATTTTCTCTTATCTATTTCCTGTTGATTTATCGAATAAGCACGTCATGGCGATGGGTTTAATATACTCGTTCTTTTCATGCAAAAAAATAAAAAACCTAGACGTACATAACGCACCATACTCGAATCGCAGAGTGTTTCAAATTGAAAAAGTACTGCGAAAAAATCCCTTAGAAAATCGCATCATTGAATGTTGCACTTAAAAAAAGACCTACGTACAGGGTGTTCCGGTAGTAGTGCACCGCCTTCAAACCATAGATGTAGCCACCCAAACTACATAAGTGTATGCATGTTTGCCGGTCTAAGGATTTGAAGGGGCAAAGTTATGCATTAGTCCCGGTAGATGTTTCAAACCGGCTTAACTCCGCTGGTGATATAGATAGGCAAATTTTTTTGAAATTTTCTTGTAGAATTTTTCAAGCTCCACCAAATGAGTTTTATTCATGTTTTGCCTAACTCTAAAATTGAAGGAGCTACAATGATTTGAAAATTTGTAGTCTTCATAACTCCTTCAATTTTCAAGTTATGCAAAATTTTGTAAGAATGATTTTTGTTGAGCTTATAGAGCTCTACAAAATGAGCTAATAATTTTTTGCACAAATACAAAATTGAAAACATGAGAGACCATTTGAAAACAAAATTTTAAAAAAATTAAATGTTGAGAAAATAATGACACTTTTTATCTTTTTAGTGGTTGTAGCCCCTTCAATTTGTAAGAGCAATTTTTTGTTCAGCTTTTTAAACTCTACAAAATGGGCTAATAATTTTTGGCATAACTCAAAAATTGAAGGAGCTACAACCATCTATATATATAAAATCCACGACGTGTCTGTCTGTCCGTAACGCTGACATTTTTTGTGACTTTTAGACATTTTGTCAAACTTTATGTTGATGACATTTTTTTTTTAAAACTGAAATTACTTTCAGACATTTTGTCAGACTTGATATGAAACTTATAAAATTTTAAATATTCAGCGCTAATATTTTTCAGATGGTGACTTTTAGATATTTTGCCAGACAAGGTCTGTCTGTAATGTAACGCTGGCATTTGCAACTTTTAGACATTTTGTCAGTCTTTTTGAAACTCATAAAAATTTTGAATATGCAACCGTAATATTTTCCAAAAAAGCCTAAAATTACCAAAAAGATGATTTTTATCTTGAAATGACAATTTTTACTAAAATATTCACAAGTTTGACAAAAAAGAAAAGAAAATGACAATTGACAAAAAACAACGATTTTAACCAAAAATGACAATTTTTTATTTTGAAATTACAATTTCGACCCAAAAAATGACAATTTTGACAAAAATGTCAGTTTTTACAAATAAAATGGCAATATATTTTCAAAAAAGATGAGTTTGACAAAAAATTGTTATTTTTACAAATAATGATGATTGGAACCAAAAATAACGGTTTTTACCTTGAAATGACAATTTTGATCAAGAATGACGGTTTCTACCTTGAAATGACAATTTTGACCAAAAATGAAACTTTCTATTTTGAAATGAAAATTTCTACTTTGAAATCACAATTTTGACAAATAATGGCAGTTTGGACTAAAAAATAAAAAAATGACAAAAAAATGGCAATTTTGACTAAAAACTGAGAATTTTAACCTAAAATGACAGTTTTATAGCCGCCTAGTCGAAAAGAAAAAAAATGTCACTACTTTCTCAAAATTTAACTTTTTTTAAAATTTTGTTTTAAAAAAAGTCTCTTGTGTTTTCAATTTTGGAGTTGAGCAAAAAATTATTAGCTCATTTTGTAGAGCTCAAAAAGCTGGACAAAAAATGGCGTTTACAAAATTTTGCATAACTTGAAAATTGATGGAGTTATGAAGTCTACAATTTTGAAATCATTGTAGCCCCTTCAATTTTAGAGTTAGACATGACATGAATATAACTCATTTTGTAGAGTTTGAAAAGTTCTACAAGAAAGTTTTGAAAAAAATTTGCCTATCTATATTATCAGCGGAGTTACGCCGGTTTGAAGCATCAACCAGGACTAATGCGTAACTTTGCCTCTTCGAATTCCGAGGCCGGCAAACATGCATATTCTTATGTAGTTTGGGTAGCTGCATCTCCGGTTTGAAGGCGGTGCACTACTACTGGAACACCCTGTATACGTATACTCAAAGGTCCATAATACGAAAAAGGCTCTGCAACGCGTAATTGGTTGTAGGATTTTTATACGATTCTCGGCGTGAACCAAAAGCTCGCAGCGTCTTGTTCCACTTGAAATATTAATTCCGCGAGTAACACCCGCGCAATACGATACACCATTAAACGCAGATCCCCGACATATTTTACACTCTTGAGAATTACTTCGTCGAGGTCATACCAGACCAGCAGCCTCGTCTTTGGGGTAGAAAAATTCTCCACGTAGCCAGGTACGTACAGCTAGGTAACAAGGCGAGAAGCCGAAATAGGCCTAGCAACGACTAAACCCATCTCGACTGTCTTAAACGACTTCATAAATCAGCCCCACATTATTACGAAAAATTCCGCTTGATTAAATTCAATCAACAAAAAAAACCCTCCTCGCCTCTTCCTCATTTTCGCGGTTCGTTGGCGAAACAAAAAAAAAAGAAGAAAGCGAGTTTTCCGCCGACATATATAACCATGTTTTATCCCCCACCCCTTCTATCACAGACCGTTTTAACCTAGAAAAACCTCCAGCTAGCGGGTTAAAATGCCAAAAACATCATTTCCCCTGAACTCGTCACCAGCACCCGAGTAATTTCCTGGTTTTGATGTAACCAACGCACATTACCCAACGTTGAAAATTTGTCGGCGGCAAGGTGCGTTCTTTGATGTACCTTTGCCCCTGGTACCATGCCCACGTGCTGAGCTATACTACCGAAGCAAAATAATTGGCTTATATACGGATAGTCGACGTAACAAAAAAAAATTTCCCGAGGCAAATCACGTCATATTTTTATGCTGCTGTGTACCTACTACCTACCTATCCAGGGTATGTACTTGGCGAAAATATTTTCACTCGAGTAGCAATTCAACACAATGAGATAGGGCCAGGGCCAGCCACGGCCAGCGCGAAATTATTTGAATAATGATCGACCACTACAGGCGAGCAAACATCGCCGCAATGGCTACCGCCAATTACTCACCCGCATGTCCGCATCCTACATAGTCACGTCGAGTAGGTGGTCTTGTAAAACAATGACAACGACATGATCGTTAACACCAGTGATAAATTACCTTACGTTTATCGTAAATTTCGCGCCCTTAATGCGAGCATTTTCTAATACATACGTGATGTCTGACCAGTGACCATATATACACGTTTTTGAACCATCTTTTCATGTAATATGTATAACAAATTGTATTTTGCTATCTCGTAGTTATCGTCATTGGGAAAATAAAAGGGTCTTTTAGATCTAGAATAAACGCTCGTGAGACAAATTGGAACACGAAAAATCGAAGAAAATTCAAGTTTTGAGTCGTTCAAAATTGCATCAAAATTTATGAAAAAATTCCTCAAAGTTTGAAATCAATTTTGAAATTTTCATAAAAATTGTTGAACTGTAAGTAGGTACTAAAAATTGATAGAAAAGAAATGAAAATGGTTCAAATATCCCAAGCGTTTTTAAAAATCGCGTGAAAATTAGGTAAAATACGATAAAAAGCTTCGAATTTCAATAAAAAAAAATTTTAAAAAGAAGAAAATGATGAAATTTTACCGAAAATATGTAATTTTTTTTTGCAGAAGTCACTCAAAATATCATACAAGTGCAAGAAAAATGTATTTTTAGCATAGGATATACTTTTGCTATGGGTAATTCCGCGAAAACCTAACGAAATTCCGTCACAAAATTCCATGACGATGACTTTAAGGCATTTTGTCAGACTTTTTTGGACTTGGAGAAATTTTCAGATTTCCATTGACTTTTTGGACTTGCAAAATTTTTAGAGATAATGCTGACTTTTAGACATTTTGTCAGACTTTTTTGAACTTGAAAAATTTTTAAGATTTCAAATGAACTTTTGGACTTGGAAAATTTCAAATTTATGGACTTATAAAATTCAAGACAGTTCATGTCAGCCATTCTCAGACAGCTTTTTACCTGAGGCTGACTTTTAGATATTTTGCAAGTTTTTTTTTTTTAAATTTTGAAAAATATTCAGATTTTTACCAACTTTTTGTACTTGAAATTGGATGTCGAAAATTTTTCAAAAAATTCCATTGCGAAATTCACTTCCGAAAATCCGTTACGATGACTTTTAGATGTTTTGTCAGACTTTTTTGGACTTGGAAAATTTTTCAGATTTCAAATAACTTTTTGGACTTGAAAATTTTCAAGGAAATTTCAAATGTACCTGAATATTTCATACCTACACATTTTCAATATAAGATGGAATATTTTAGGATGAACTTTGTTTTCATTTTTCAATTTGCAAAAATCTGGAGAACATGAGCCTCTGTTTTTGCCTCTGTTATTATTATTTTTTTAAAAGAATTACTCAGTCTATTTTCCTCAAATTTTTTCTCTGTCGAAATAAAAAGGCTTAAAAAATAAATTCTCTATTGAAAATCTCAATTTTCCTACTCAGAATGTAATTTTCTCGAGATCAACGATTGATCAATTAACCGGTTGAATAATCCGTTTAATTTGTCAATTCAAAATAATTGATTATAATCGATTATTTTTTCTCATTTAATCGATTAATCGATTTGCAATTAATTAATCGCCTGATTATCTTGAGAGAGATAGTTCATTCTCTTTTTCAATGTGCCGCCCCCCCCGGCTTCAACAGTTGATGTGAACAGGAGTCAAAATTTTGAAAAAAATTTATAAAGGTGTCAAAATTATAGTTTTTTGAGAGCTCTGATTTACGTTTAGATAACCGTATACTTCTAAACATAAATCAGGGACCAAAATTTTGAAAAAAAAAACATGATAACCAAATCCAAGCTTTTGAGTACGCAGATTATTTTGGTTAGAGTCTACAGTAGTCATGAAAATCTTAATTAGCATTCTCAAGGCCATATTTATCGATAGCTATCTCGATATTTTAAAAATTTTGGGTCTTTATAGGTGTCTCTCCGGAGGCCAACTTTAGTTTGAAGGTACATATTGTTTATCAAAATGAGAATTGATGTTTTCGAAAATGTTTCCTTTGATGCCATATCAATTTTTTCAAAATTTTAGACTCCCGCGTTCCTCTGTTGGGGCTCAATTCGGATTTTGAGGCCCTCAAAATAAGAATTGGTGTTCTCAAAAATTTAAATTGTGATACCCATGTTGCCTTTCCTAACTTTTCCACAATTCTGGGTTTTTCGGCCCTCCCCTTTGAGGATCAATTTTTCATTAATATTTTAAAAAATGAAAAAACTTGACATAAGGTGAAAGTATACACTTGAACTAACTGAAAAGGATGCACCTTGAAGTCGTTCATCGCCTTGTACTGCTTTTAAAGTTTTTCTATCTCACCCACAATGTGACGAGACATCGATCAATTCATCTTGAGACAGGAAATATTTCCATCGTAGTACAACTTTATTTCCTCACGGATCAAGTACGTAATTTCAAAAGTTTTTACAGTACATTTATGGGAAAAATTATATTTTTATACGATCGACACTTTTACTCAAAATTTACGATCGATTTTACGAGTAGATATGAATTTTATGGTCAAAATACTTGTATCATTTCATATGAGATTTCGATTGGTTATCCGCGTTCCTTTTTTTATCGCACCTTTCTTAGACGATATTCACCAGAGAAAATGGCCCATTTCACAAATCTGTAGAAGATAAAATTAACTACAACAAAACGTAAATCGACGAATACGAAAGGAGTAAAATATAAAATATGAATACGAAATTAAAAAATCTCGAATAACGTCGTCTCGTGTTTTGACGCATTTGGAGTTCACTTCATCGTAAAAAAAAAAGCAAAAAACTTTCAACTCGTTCGGAGTGCACTGCACACCGACGGTATTCTTATAAAGCGAACTTAAAAAAACAGAGAAAAAAAGACGGAAGGAAGAAAAAAAAACACCATAAGCTACTCCGATTTCATTTTATTTTCGAACCCATAAAAAAAGCAAAAAAAAAACATTATTCCTCGTTCACTGTCGTATCGTATCAGATCAAGTTAAAAATCGCAACAGCCGTCTTGGTAATAATATCGTTAAAGGGCGAAGAAAAGTAAATTATTACGCTCATCTTGTTCGCCAGGACGCGACGTCGACGTTATACGACCAAGCGAACGATCTGCATATGGGTAAATTTAATCGAGATATGCATTCGAAAGGTGCGACGTTCTACGACCTAGCAAAACGACACGGTCGTTGTCGTTTCCCTCCTTTTTTTTTATTCAAACGGTACAGTACATGCCACGTCAGTTGGCGAATTTATGGCTAAAAAAGTTGGTAAAATTTTGTCTTAAGAAAACAACGACGACGAACGCAACGCGGTAACTTCTCGTCGTCTCCTTGCCCTGCATACTTTTGGCAAATCGTTATTTCGTAAGTTTTAAAGTGTTTGAAAAGCAGCCAGGAATTAAAGTTGTGTTTTATGCGTTCAATATTCATAAAAGTTACGAGGCGGGGTATCTTTTCGATGAATTTTTTCTTATTAGTGGTGTCACTTTCAGAAATATTGCTGCGGCGGTGGCGGTACACGAAGGGTGTAAAAATTATTGAATGTATTTTTTTTCGCCTTGCTCTTTGGTTACGAGTATGGATAAGATAGAGGATATCGTGTATAGTAGAGAAACAGCAACGCCGAACGAATCATTATCGTTTGTGAATACTAATGGTATCGGGATGTGATGTTTAGCCGCAAAAATCATCAAAAAGATGTTTTTTCAAAGGGTATTTTGATTAATTAGGGTGTTTTTTTTCACCAAGTGTCATAAATATGGCTGGATGAATTCGAGGGTAAAATTAAAGCGGTTTGGATGCGGGTGTTTTGAAGAATTATTTGTGCATAATGAATGAAAACTGAGTGGTAAAGGTTCCACGAGTGATGTTTTTGATCTATCTTTGGGTGTGTATGTGTGTTTTCGACAGAAAAATATCGTAAAAACTTAATCATAACATCTTCAAATTTGTACAAGTACGTGTAATTATTTTCTGTGGTGCCAAGAAATCAGATTCGATGGCGGTATTGATTTAGTTTTACATGGAACCGACTGCCAGATATTTTGAAAGAATGCGATTTTACCCCTCACCCTCTTCTCTGAAGTAAAATAAACGGTTCTCGTCTAGTATCATCTCTCCCTCCATCTGATCCGAAAAATTTATATCAAGACTGAAGTTACAAAAATGTTTATTCTCATATTTCAATGTACTTATTCTTTCTTGATGGAAAATGACCCTGAAAATTATCAAATAGAAAATGGCTTCAAGTGGCCTAAAATTGAAAAAAAAAAATGAAAAAAATTAATTGGAAACTTTTGAACCAATTTATTTTGTGACCTCTTTTGATTAAAAATACCTTTGAGAAAATTTCAGACTCAATTGAAGAATCTGAAGTTTACTGTTGTTTCTCTAAATAATGAAATCTTATCACTTTTATTTTTATATGTTTTTTTTTTGAAAAAGGGCATAGAATTTTTTAGAGAACCAGTTGTTGTTGCATGAGATTACATTGAGAGGTTTTTTTGAACAATTTAAATTATTGGAAATTGTTTCACATTGATGAATACGTCGGAGAAGGGGGGGCGGTGTGTTCAGGGGAAAATTTTGTGTTAAGTTTTTACGTCATGAAATTCTATTACCCTGGATGAATTTTCCGGACCTGGAAAAATTCAGATAGTGAAAGTGTTTCAAATTTTGTACAAATTGTAAAAATTTTCAAATAGTTAGATATAGGAATGATGAAATTGATCAGAAAAGCATGGGGAAAATGTTGTTAAAATGGTTAGTAATTTCTTCAAAATTAGCGTAAGTATTGTAAAAATTGTTGAAAAAATTGCTAAAAATGTAATAAAAATAAATGAAATTGCCATAAAAATAAATGAAAACATTATTAAAATTGCCACAAAATGTTGAAAATTTCGTGAAAACGGTTAAAATTTTCTCAAAATTCCTTGAAATATGACAAAATTACCAAGAAATTATGAAATTTGTCTTAAATGTTGTTGAAATTGTCGAAATATTTGCAAAAATCAGTGAAAACGTTGTAAAAGTCGTCTAAAGGTTACGAAAGTTGGGGAAAATTTCGCAAAAATGGTTGAAATTATCATGAAAATTGATAAAAAAAAAAGTCTTGCATGGAAATATTCAAAAAAACATCATGAAAACTGTTGAAAATTTTGTTAAAATTATTGAAATTTGTATAAAAGTCATTTTGAAATACGAGAAAATTGTTTTAAAAAGTCATGAAAATCATCGTGATCGATGTTTTAATTGTTGAATTTATCAGAAAAATCATGGTCAAAAAACCATAAAATTTGTCGAAAATTTCGTAAAAATGTCAAAGGAATCGTAAAAATTCTAAAAAATTTGGCGAAAGTTGGTAAAACTTTTATTAAACCATTTAAAGTATGAAAAAAATGATCAATAAATCATGAAAATCGTCGAAAATGCATTTAAAATAGTTGTCGAAAATTGCGAAATAATGACAAAAAAAAATTGCGAAAACTTTCGAAAATCTCGTAAAGTTTGCTAAAATTTTTTTAAAAACCATTTGAAATATTAAAAAAAATGATCAAAATAACATGAAAATTGTTGAAAATGTATTTAAAATTGTTGAAAATTTCACAAAAATTGTTAAAAGTATTGTACTCGTAAGAATGGTAAAAAAAAATCGTGATTTACGCCGAAAACCTTGTAAAAAATACTAGAATTTTCGTAAAATTTTCAAAAATTTTATGATTTTTTAAAATGATTTTTGCGTTATTTATTCGGCATTGTAACTTTTTTATGATATTTCAGCCACATTTACACCATTTTTAAACGATTTTTAAGAATTATTTTCACAATTTTTATGATTTTTATTTGACCTCTTCAACGAAGTTTTTACGGATTTTTATGCAAGTGTAAGAAATTTTGATGGAATTTACGACGATTTTAATAATTTTTTGGCAGTTTTTGCAATATTTTTATCGATATTTGTGAAAATTTTGACTAAGTACTTCAACAACAGTTTCGACGATTTTGTGATTTTTTCGACTGAACCATTTTGAGAAGTTGGATAGATATTTTTTGAGATGAATGAAAACTTGAAATTTCCTACTCAAACCTAAATGATTTTTGATATTACGTGCAAGGGGGTCTCGTTTCTCTGAAAAATCCATGTACGAGTAGCGCTTGCCCTTATGATTACCTACCCCTAATGATGAGAATCATTATGGCATACGAGTAGATGTAATTTGAAATTTAAAATGAAATTTCCATCTTTCAGCTCGTACTAATTTAGTTGATTATTCGCTCGTATAATGTAGGATCATTTGTACGTGTTTTTTTTCAACATAGATTTGAAACGAAACATAACCCTTATCATTTTTTATTATCCATATTTTACGTGTAAAAAAATTCACACACCATGGAATTGAAAATAATACCTCGATTTTACGTTCTGATTGGCTATACATCATCAACATCGCATTTCTGTATACAGGCAATTTACGTATATACCGTATAGCGAAGGACCGAGCATTATTAGCGACTGGCACATCGTGTTCGTTCGTCGACTAGTGAATGAATTTTACAATTGTGAAATTTTTCGTTTCGCGAACGTGGCGCGCGAATCAATGAGGGGATAGCATTATGTGTTAAGGATGAAAAATACGCCAAGTTATATTTAAACGTTTGTAATGATATTCATAACAGTTATTCGCATTGGTAATTGAGATAAGGCAAAAGCACGTTACCATCTCCTTTAACTTTTACCAGCATCGGTACAATTACTGGCAGGCATTTTAAAATGTGAATCACGCGCGTCGTTTTACGTTTCGTGAATATTTTAGCTTAATCAGCATCGTTAGGAAATTTCAATTTTTGGCCTTTTACTCGACTGTATATAGTCTACGTTTATTGTATACATACGTATTACGCGATGCTATGCTGGTAGTATCTATGGAATCGCTGGCGTATTGTGCTGCGATGCTAAAACAGATATGGAGACCAATGCGGAGGAAAAGAGAAAGATGAAAAACCTGGATATGAAAATATTACGGGGTAGTTTTTATACGTGTAACGATATTCTGGATCGTTATGTTGATTTTGGTAGAGAAAGGGTATATACTTCTTTTTTTGAACACGAGCTGAATTTTGGGGTTTCTTTTAGTATGAACCAAAAGAAAATTTTGGTGAAGGGCACCGTCAAAATTTGCCCTTAGGAGCCCAGCAGGAGGGGGTTTTAAGAGTGGGAACACCCTTATTTCTGCACATGAAAGGGTAGGGGTATGTTTGCTATCTTTTCCATAGAATTCGACCCTCTTGAACTCGAATCCATCATTACTTTTCCGATTGGAAGTAGGGAAGTGGCACAATCGTGGAATTTGTGTTGCAGAAAATGGGCAATTTTTGTAAAAATTCATTCATCGACATCGCATAAATTCTTATCTTCTAAGAAGAATAACTTCTCATCATTGCAGAATAGAAAAAAAATTGTAGAACAAAAAATGTTGAATTTTTAATACTCTACAACTTTTGTTTCAAGTTTTTTGTTGTATCATGATTTTTTACCGCAACATAATTTTTTTGGGGACACCCGGGTGAAAAAATTTGCTGAATTGACGACACGAAAAAAAGTTTCAGACAAAAGCTGTAGAACGTTGAAAATCTACAATTTTTTATTCGATTTTTTTTTTATCTCGAAGTGAGAAAGAGCTGTTCTTCTGAAAATGAAAAAATTCTGCTAATTGTGAGAATTCTCTACTGCTACCAGGAAACTAACTTCGAATTTGAGTTCAAAAGGTTCGAATTAGGTTTAAGAAAGGTCTTATACCTGCCCCAGTTGGTTGAAGGTTTAGAGATTAAGAAAAGAGAAAGTGCGATTCACTGCCAATTAAGCAAAAATTGGTCATTTTACGCTGAGCAAATTCGATAATTGCAAGAATTCCCTACTTCCTATCTGGAAAATAACTTCGAATTTGGATTCAGGAGGTTCAAATCATATTGAAGATATGGTTTTTTGATTCAATTGGTGACTAGGGTGGGTCGTCTTTAGTTTTTTTTTTGGAAAATTGGAGGGGGGGATTCGAAAAAAAGTTTTGGGATGGTGTCACTCAGAAGAGCGTGGAAAAAATTTTGGGCCCCAGGTTTGAACCTTTGACCCTGCAGATGGGGTTCAAAATTTCAACAAAAAAAATGATTTGTTTGATTTTGTTTTTTGATGATAATTAGTCATTAGGTATCATATCAATCTAAGAGCAAAAAAATGTTTCAACATTTTGCGTAAATTTCTACAAAATTGTTAACGTTTTCTAGGACTTCTGTTCATTTGAGCTGATTTTTCGCGAAATATTTCAAATGATATACCACATACTTTTTTTCTTCAAGCTATTTCACCTCAAAATTTCCAACGTTTATTTTTAGCAAAATACGAACCATCAAATTCCATTCCTAATAGAAAAATTGCGTCTCCCGCACGACACATCAATAACTTCACTCCAATCATTTCTATTTTTAGTCAAATCAATTTTCGAAACTCACCCGTAATCAAAATCCCCTCCCCTCCGAGCAGATGTAGCTTCGATAAATTTTCCAACAGCTTCTACCTTTCTGTGTAAAACACCCAATAAGGCAACTACGATGGGATAACCGAGGCGAAAGATACAAACGAACGAATAAAATATCAATATTTCATTTTGCTTTTTTTTTCACAGGCTCTGCGAAACAGTTGTTTCTCGATTCGTACAACAAATTATTTTTTTCAGCTGTACTGAAAAAATAAGAAAGAAAAGAGAACCTTGCATATATTTATAACATCAAATTATAATTCATATTTCAACATCGTGCGGCGCACGGTGGTAAAAAAAATATAGCATACTAGAATCCCCAGGCCTCGCTAGCAACTTTTTTTTTCGCCAAACTTATTCAACTTATAATTGACGCGAAGAAAACTCCGGCTTCGGGATACGAATACACAATCCCAAGTTTATGAAAAAAAAATATATAAAAATTTAAAACACATCCGAGATTACCCGCGACTGTTCATTTCAAGTTTTTCTTCTCCTTGCCTCTTCTTACACTGTTTCGAGCAAAAACCCAGTCCACACTTGAAAATACTACTGGGTGCAAATTAAAATCGCCAATTCCAGCACCCGTTCGAATTGCAGCTAAATATCTTAACGAATTTTTCGTGTCGAAATTACGCTACTACAATAAGTCGTCATTCAATCGTACGATGGTGGCGGCGTTTCGCAAAAACTCGCTTTCGAGTACCTTCCAGGGGTGTTTTTCCCACTCTCGTTTCGTATAATTTATACAAATAGCCTAGAAATATACCGAGCCAAATCTCAAAGAGTCGGCTTTAAATTTTAAACATTTCGCGATGTCGTGTTGCAGGGGCGGCGTGGCGAAGACGAAAAAAGAGCTAAAATTTCATACTCGCTAAATTTTTAATTTTCGTTCATCGATCGCTGCAGGTAACTCGTACGTTCGTTTCCTGCTATTTTTTTCTCCTTATTTCTTATTCCTTGCCCGAAAAAAAATATAGTAAAACCTTTTTATCTCGCCTGGCTTATATTCGCCAGCCGCATATTTTTTTCACATCTCATCAAATTAAATAAGACAAGTGCCAGGCCAAAGCTTTTCAAATAAGTAGTTTTGCATACAGATAAGGCAATATAACATTTCAAAATGCTTACATCCGAGTATACTAAAAAAAATACCCTCTTCGAGGTCTTCGTCTTCGTGTAGAGACTCGCGAGTCTACTATATCTTCATTTTTACACAAACTAGCAGTGAAGCTGACGACGAAACAAAATACGAGCCTTTTATCTCATTTCCTCCTTCCTTATCATATATTTCATTTTTCATTATATAGACTAAATTAACGAGCACCTACGAGTATGATAATCCTACATCCAATAGCCGTTTTACGTTTAGCTCAAATAATTCCAAAATCAATCCCTAGACTTGAAGTGTTGGTACGAAAAAAAATCAGAGTACAGGTAATTAATTTTTTGAACACGAGCTGACAAGTGATTTTTCTTTTAGTATGAACCAAAAGAAAATTTTTGGGGAGGAGGGTCATTGAAAATTATCTTTAGAGGCCGAGAAGGAGGGGGTTTCAGGAGTGGAAACCCCCTATTTCTGCATATAAAGGGATAGGGGTATGTTTGGTATCATATCCATATAATTTGACCCTTCTGAACTCGAATCCGTCATTACTTTCCAGGTTGAAAGTACAAAAGTGACACAATCGTGAAATTTATGTCGCAGAAGATGATAAATTTTTGTAAAAATAGAGGTAAAATCACGATTTTTTATTTTTCAAGTCTTGTATGGGTGATCAATAGGATGGGTCATCTTGGACTTTTTTTTTGGAAAATTGAAGAGGAGATTCGAAAAAAGTTGAGGTGGTGTCAAAAGACAGTGGAGAAAATTTTGGGTCTCAGGCTTGAACCTTTCATCCTGTAAATGGGGTTCAAAATTTTCAAATTTTCAGAAAAAATACACTTTTAATCAGTGTCGTGATTTTTTTTTGCATATTATCAGTTATTTTTGGCGATTTTTTTATTCATTCACTGTTCCGCTAGATAGCGTGCCAATCGTTTACCTACTTTTTAGCCTACTTGTTTACCTACCCTTGTTTAATTTTTACCTTCCAAATTAGCTTTCTCCTTACATCCA
>FIZU01022862.1:0-13010 GCA_900064475.1 Pseudococcus longispinus | reverse complement strand
AAAATTTCAATTTCTTCAAAACTTTTCATCTATTCAAAATCTTTTCAAAATTTATCTCCTCGAGATCTCTTAAAAATTTTCAATCTTCAAAGTTCATATTTTCATGATCTCTACAAAACCTATTCAAAATTTCAATTTCTTCAAACTTTTCATCTGCCTATTCAAAATCTCTTCAAAAATTTATCTCTTCAAAATCTTTTCAAGATTTATCACTTCAAGGTCTTTTTAAAATTTTCAATCTCTTCGAAATTTCTTGAAAATTTATATCTTCAAAATCTGTTTAAGATCGCTACAAAATCTATTCAAAATTTCAATTTCTTCAAAACTCTTCACCTATTTAAAATCTGTTCAAAATTTATCTCTTCAAAACCCCTTCAATTTCTCTACTAAATCTCTTCAAAATCTATTTAAATTCTCTTGAAGATCTCTTCAAAATCTCTTCAAAATTTTCAAGCTCTTCAAAACCTCCTCAAAAATTTTTGTCCATTTTTCGTGTCCGTAAAAACCGCCACAAAATTCCTTGACGATGACTTTTGGACATTTTGTCAGACTTTTTTGAACTTGAAAAATGTCTTCAATTAAAATTAGGAGTTTAGAAAACTGAAGGTGATTGCAATTTTAGTTGAACAAATTCAGGAATGAAAAAATCATAAACTTTGTTTCAAAACAACCAAAAACTGAGATTTTTTTCTCGAATGGAAAATTTGAAAAGTGCCTTATTTAGTTGGCGAATGTCCCATTTTTGAGGAAAATCTGAAAAAATTCTGAAATAGTTTTGGGAAGTGTGAAAAGTATCAAATGAGCGATTCAAAATTGTGACAGATGATTTTCAAAAATTTTAAATATTGTAGCTTCGTCGTATACGCCATAAAAATTTAAGAAAATCGAGAAAAATTCTTATTCACGAGTAATAGATTTTTAAAATGAACAAATTTTGAAAATGTTTTCTAATTTTGACGATTGGGAAATTTTTCCGAGAATTTTTTATTCAAAAGCAGCTCATGACGAATACTTGGAAAATATTTTCAGAAATTTGTTTCTATTCGGAAGCAGCAATTTTTTAGAAATTCTCTACGAATAAATTTTTTCGAAGATTTGAAAATCTTTTCCCTCTATTGACAAATAGAAAATTTACTCAACTTTTTGAATTAGAAAATGAAAAAATGTTCAATATTTCTAACGATTATAAATTTTTTTCAAAAAGTTTGGCCATTAAGAATTTATTGTTTTGTCTCTATTGATCAATATTTTTTTTTTTAAATGAAAAATGAGGAATTTTTCAAAAAAATTTTACAATTGATGAGTAAGAAATTTATTCAATTTTTTCAGAGAATATTTTTAAAAAAATAAATGCCACCATCACTTTGTAGTTTTTCGCTTACTTTATTTCTAATTCACATTAATCTGCTAAAAATTGCAACTGAAACTAACTATTATTTATTTTTTCATAGATTCGTCGTAAAACGAGACAGCCTACTGCAGAACGCTTTCAACAAAATCATGTCAACCAGCAAACGCGACTTGCAGAAGTGTAAATTCCACGCTCATTTCGAAAACGAAGAAGGCCTCGATTACGGTGGCCCATCTCGCGAATTCTTCTTCCTCCTGTCTAGAGAGCTATTCAATCCATATTACGGGCTATTCGAATACTCAGCCCATGATACTTATACGGTGCAAATATCACCCATGTCTACGTTTGTCGATCATTACCAAGAGTGGTTCAGATTTAGCGGTCGTGTTCTCGGATTGGCCTTGGTGCATAAGTATCTGCTGGATGTGTTCTTTACCCGGACCTTTTACAAAGCTTTGTTACGATTGTGAGTATTCGAAAGTATTTTTTTTGGTTTAAATTTAGTAGAAGGATGAGGATGTTGTTTTTCAAAGTATTAGTGTTCATTTTAAAGTTGAGATTATAATTCTTGAGGCAATTTCGTGATCTTCAGGACGTCGTAACTCCTGTGATGATATAGGTAGAGAAAATTTATTCTGAACTTTTTTGTACATTTGTTTGAGCTCTACAAAATACTTGATGTTCAAGTTCTGCCTATCTCTCAAATTGAAGGAGTATCGATGATTTGAAAATTTCTAGGCTTTATAACTCTTTTAATTTGCGAGTTAGAAAAAATTTGTAAGAGACTTTTTCGACAGAACTTTTCACGTTCTACAAAATTGATTATATTCATTTTTTGCCTAACTTCAAAATTGTAGGAGCTACAACCATTTTGAAAATGAAGAGTAAAATAGCTGTTTTTAAATTTGGACTCGGGCAAAATCTGAATGTTTATAATTCATTTTCCTTTCAATTTTTGATTTTTTTAAATCCAGCTCTTGGAAGATATTGAAAGACAATTTTTTCGGAACAGCAGTCTTGAAAAAAGAGGAAGGGGAGAGTTCTGAAGCGAAAATTTACCATTAAAAATTATTATTACCAATAATAAGAATAAAATCGGCGAAAATTTGCGTTAAAAAGACTATTTCTACGTTAATTATTCACTTATTCGTGAAAACAATAGCGTCAATCGATTCCTCGTATCAAAAAACCATGATTTTGACACTTCGTACGATCATTTAAAGTAAAAAATAATTAAAACGACGATTAATTTGAAAAAAAATAGCAATTTCAATGATTACGTCATAGAAAACGTAGCCAGTCACAGAGCGTTTGGATGCTTTGAAATTGTGGATTTTGATCCCCGTTTTCGGCTATACTTTTTTTCGGTCCATTGTCACGATTTCGGCGTTCCAGCACGCCGTCGCCGCGACAATGAGCCGAAAAAGAAGCGTTTCGGCTCATTTGTTTTTGGATCATTGACGTAGTCAACTAGTCATTGTGACACCACGACAATGAACCAAAAAATACGTATTTCGGCTCATTTGTTTTCGGGTCATTGTCGTGATGTCGGTGTTCTAGTGTGTTCTAGCACGCCATCGCCGCGACAATGAACCGAAAAAGAAGTATTTCGGCTCATTTGTTTTCGGGTCATTGTCGTGATGTCGGTGTTCTAGCACGCCATCGCCGCGACAATGAACCGAAAAAGAAGTATTTCGGCTCATTTGTTTTCGGATCATTGTCAAATACATATTTTGGCTCATTTGTTTTCGGGCCATTGTCGTAATGTCGGTGTTCTAGCACGCTGTCGCCACGACAATGAGCCGAAAAAGAAGTATTTCGGCTCATTTGTTTTCGGATCATTGACGTAGTCGTTGTAGCTAACCGACACCACGACAATGAGCCGAAAAAGGAGTATTTCGGATCATTGACGTAGTAGTTGTAGCTAACCGACACCACGACAATGAACCAAAAAAATACGTATATTTTGGCTCATTTGTTTTCGGATCATTGTCGTGATGCCGGTGTTCCAGCACGCCGTTATCGTGACAATGAGCCAAAAAAAAGTGTTTCGGCTCATTTGTTTTCGGATCACTGTCGTAGTTATTGTCAAAAATTATATAGCCGAAAATGGGGTAAAAACCCAGCATAAAAATCCACCTTTTTGGAGTATCCAAACGTTCTGTGATTGGCTGTTTTCTATGACGTAAGAGATTCTTTTTTGAAATTTTTATTATTATTATTATTAATAATAATAATCACCGTTTTAATTGGTTTTCACTTTAAATGATCGGACAAAGTGTCAAAATCATAGTTTTTTGGTACGAGGAATCCATTGGTGCTATTGTTTTCACGATTGAATAAATAATTAACGCAGAAATAGTCATTTTTGACGCAAATTTTCGTCGATTTCATTTTTATTAATAATTTTTAATTTTTTTTTACTCAAAATTAATGTACCAAGTGTCAATAGCTTGGTTTTTTGACACGAGGAACCTACTGGCGCTATTGTTTTCACAAATAAACCAATTTTTATTGAAGAAATTATACTTTACGATATAATTTTAATTTTTTTTGGTCAAATTTGCGACATTATGAATGACTCCATAAAAAAATATACACCTAGAAGGCTGAATTTTTGGCTGTAGATAGATTCGAGGTCGCTGATCGCAAATACACGCTCGGATTTAAGATCGGTGCATTATTCCATGAGATATTTGACTTTTTGTTATCAACTGCAATATCGATTCCAAAAGAAATTATTCAGCTGTCTCGGAAAACGCATTCGATAAAAAGGAAATGTATCCAGACAAAAATAATAGGAAGAGGAAGAAAGAAAAGAGTTCACGCATTGTCTGCACTATCGATTCGCACGAAACCGTTGCGTTGCATTTTGTCTGTCTGTGTGAGGAAGAAAAATTAGAACGACGTTTGAATATAATAATCGAAAGAAACCCTCTAAGGCGTGATTTTGATTTACGAGCTACGATGAGAAATTGCCAGCGAAATAATAATAACCATTTCTTTTTCAGACCTGTATCGCTGAACGATTTAGAATCATTGGACGTCGAATTCTACCAATCATTGTTATGGATAAAAGAACACAACGTGACGAAAGAAGGGTTAGATTTGACATTCGTGGTGACCGAGCAAACAACATTTGATCAACCTGTTGAACGCGAATTAAAACCAGGCGGTAAAAGTATCCCATTTACCGAGAAGAATAAAAAGGTAAGCACGTCGGCTCATCAGGAGGTCTCCATATTTTGCAGCTGGACTAACGGTCGTGGGTGTTTTTAATTTTTATTGCAGGAGAATATCGAAAAAATCGTTCAATGGAGGTTGGATCGAGGTGTAGCTGAACAAACCGAATGTCTGGTTAAAGGATTCTACGAAGTGGTCGATCCTCGTCTGGTGTCCGTGTTCGATGCTCATGAATTGGAGCTCGTCTTAGCTGGTACGTTAGAGATCGATATGATGGATTGGAGAATGAATACGGAGTACAGATCTGGTAAGTTTGTGATGCTAGGAGATGAAATAATGAGAGTACGAGTTGGGTAATTGATTGTGTATTTTTTGTGGCAGGGTATCACGAAGGACATCCGATAATCCAGTGGTTTTGGATGGCTATCGATAAATTTACCAATGAACAGAAACTACGTTTGTTGCAATTCGTCACTGGTACTTCGAGCGTTCCTTATGAAGGTTTCGCTTCACTCAGAGGATCAACAGGACCTCGTAAATTTTGCATAGAAAGATGGGGCAAACCGAATAGTCTACCTAGGTTCGTATTTGTCGTAGTCGTATTTTTTGGTATTTTTTTTGGCCTTTTTAACTAGATAAAATTCAAAGAAAGGTTTCACAGTTTTGTTGAAAATTATTAAAATTTTGTTCAAAATCGAATTTTTCAAAATTTCGTTCAAACACAATTTTATTAGGAACTTTTTCAAATTTTTTTCAAAATTCTGTTCAAACAATCTTTTTTCATTTAAAATTTAAATTTTACATAATTCTGGGAAACGTTTTTTTTTATGCTTGAAAATAAATTCTTCAAAATTCGGTTCTGAGTCAATTTGACTTCAGTTCTATGCAGTTGTTTCAAAATTCCATTTAAAAAACTGGCAATTTTTTCGAGAAAATTTTAAAACAGTAATTAAAAATTTACACAAAGTGTTCTCAATAATTGTTTTGAAAAAAAATGAAAAAATGTATCAAAAAAATTATTGAAAATTCGTTACAAGTTCAGAAAAAAAATCTAAAAAATTTTCTGCGACAAAAAGAAATTCAGCTTAAAAAAATTTCCTAGAAATTCTTTATTCAGAAATATTCGAAATCCTACTGAAAAACATTTGTAAACATAATTTTCTTAGAAAATCATTTTTCAGAAATAAATCTTCGAAAAAAAAACTTCTGAACATTTATTTGATGTGAAATTCTTCAAGGAAAAAAATCATTGAAAAAAAATTATGTTCTTGTAAAATTGTGAAAAAAAACACGTTTTAAGAAAAGTTTTAAAATAAGTTTTTTTTTGGCAAAAATCAATCAAAAAAGTATTTTACAAATGTCTTATAAAAAATTGCCAACTTCCAATTTATAAAATTGTTACGAAATATTTGTTTGATTTTTTTTGAAGAATTTATCATTTTACGTCAAAAAAATTGTCCCTTTTGAGCCAAAATTAGTCATTAATTTCATAAAAATTAGTCGAATTATTTCCCAGCTCTGTAATTTATTCTGAATATTGTATTGAGATAAGATTTAGAGAAGTTTTTATGCACTTCGATGATAAAACTCGAAAAAATTGCGATATTTTTTGTCATTTCTAAATTCTCAAAATATTTGGTTCATTTGTATTGTTCAAATAGCTTCACCA
Source organism: Pseudococcus longispinus (assembly GCA_900064475.1). Taxonomy (NCBI): domain Eukaryota; kingdom Metazoa; phylum Arthropoda; class Insecta; order Hemiptera; family Pseudococcidae; genus Pseudococcus; species Pseudococcus longispinus. Next base: position 6,807 of record FIZU01022862.1, on the reverse strand, counting down.
TTGTAAATAGATTACAACGAATTACTGAAAATGATCAAATTTCACCTAATTAACCCCGTTTTATTTTCCACAGGGCTCATACTTGCTTCAATCGCCTGGATTTGCCTTCGTACGAGTCACCGGAAATGTTATACGAGAAATTGTTATTAGCTATCGAAGAAACGAATACATTCGGTATGGAATAATTGAACAAGAAAATACAATATGGCGCTTCATTTTTGTCTCGATGTTACAAAGCATTCCGTTTTTATTTATTCATTTATTTTTCTTCTTTCGTTGTGAATTTTTATTTATTTTTTTCCTATTTTAGAAGTTGAGTTGTAATTTTCGTTTATTTTTTCGTCAAACTCGTCGTCGTGTTTTTTTTTCTTTCGTATACGATATAAGGTGAATCATTATATATTAATTATTTTATAATTTTCGTATTTTTTGTTTATTCAATTTATTTTTTTTTGCATTTGCGGCGCGTGGTAAAAAATTATTTTAGTATTTGGACGCGAAACCAAGCGCTAGTTTTTGTTTTAAGACGTGTTGTGTTTACCTCTCTTTTACCCGTTTTGTTTTTTTCTTTTTTTTGTTATTTAGTTATATCGTTTAATTTTCAAAATCGCATTAGTATTATAGTATTTACGAATCGGATGTAATTCTGGTTATTAAATCATTATTGATGTCGCGTAATTTATTCTACTTTTGATTCACGATTACGATTCATTTCACGAAAACATTGCATTTTGGTGAATTTGTTTCTTTTTTTTAGCAGAAAGAGAGCAGATCGTGCGAACCGAATACGAAATTCGTGATTAGCGATCTCAAAGTAGTCGAAAACGACGTAAAAAACATGAAACTACGTCAATTTTTTGATATTTGCACTTGGCCCCTTCGAACGTACGATAGACAATTTAATTAACTTCCATTAATATAAAAAAACGTCAATATGTCGCGAAATAATGCACCTAACTGAAATCCGAGTGCATATTCGTGATCAGCGACCTCGAATTAGCATATAACCCAAATTTCAGCTCGTTCGGACAATAAAATAAAAATATTCAAAAATCGTGCCAAAACTGCTCGTAAGTCACTTTTTGAAAAATTTGAAAAAAATTGCGAAAATGGACGATCTAGGGGTCTAAGGTGGTAGAGTCGGACCCGACGATTACAAATCTGCACCATCAGAATGCTAGCTGAACCTATTCTTCGGTCATGTGACTGTTTCAACACTTTTTAAATATTGCAGCTTCCAGAAGGCCTAGAAAGTCGAACAAAAGGTCAAAATCGACTATATCGAGGCCTTAGAATTCAAATTTATCATTTACAACTTTCAGGATTGCCAACTTCGCGAGATAAAAATTTTATTTCGCAAAGTTGGCAACACTGCTTGAAAGGAATATCAAATTTGAAATCTACGACCTCGATATACTCCATTTTGACCCTTTATACGACTTCCTAGGTCTTCTGGAAGGCGCAGTATTGAAAATTAGTGTTAAAAGGGTCAGGGAGCATTCTGATTGGTCGAAACTTTGACCGCTAATATCTTCACGAATACTGTTCCGATTTTAAAACCGAGGGCAGATTTACAATCGTGGGTTCGACTCTATCACCCTCAACCCTTGAACCGCCCATTTTCGCAAATTTTTTCAAATTTTTCAAAAAAATGAACCATGAGCAGATTTGGACGTTTTTTAAATATTTTTATTTTATTGCCCGATCCAGCTGAAATTTGGTTTATTGGCTAATCTGAGGTCGGTGGTCACGAATCTGGCGTCCATTTTGCTGGATTGAGCATGGTTGCCAAGATACGAGCATTTTTCGAATCGAAAATGCGATTTTCGCGAGAAGAAGCCACGAGCCCCGCAAATCAAAGACAAATTCGTAATCTGCAACTTTGAATTAGTGATAAACGGCAGTAAAGTTTAAGATTTAAAAAAAAATGACCATAGTCAAAAAATTAAATTTTATAGGAGAGTAAAATTACATATTCACAATCACAACATACCACAAATATAAAATTTTGTTATGTAATTATAAATACAGTGGGTTGGAAGTTTCATAGATTATAGGGTCCAAGGGGTCTGAACCCTTCTTGACGGCTGAAAAGTTGAAAAAATGATGAAATTTCATCTTTTGAATGTCTTTTTATAAACAATTTTTTGCCCTCGCTTTGGTCGGACTCAATAAATTTTATATTTTCAGAAAATAATAATGGATTCTTTTTGAAAAAAATTCACATAAAAATCAGTGTTTTTCTCACCATTTTCTCCTTAATGACTTCCTGGTTACGTTATTCGGAGGGATTTTCAGAAAATGGGGGAAGGGGGGGGGGTAACCTGAATGAGAAAAAATTGAGCACTCACGGATAAAAAAAGCAAAGTGACGCCACTGAGTCTAAATTTTTCAATTCCCCCCCCCCCTCACCTCCCCTCACCTCACTCCCAAATAAATCATACTTCTTAGGGTTGGAAATTTTTAGGATACCAAAAGTCAGAAAATACATTTTCATGAAGTCTGACAAAATATTTGAAAATTACAAAAAAAATCAGAATATGAAGCAATTTAAAAAATCAGTAATTTGACGTGACGAATTAATGAAAATGTCTAGAAATAAATATCAGAAAAGAAAAAAACCTGAAAAAATTATAAGAATTTTCCAAAAACCAGAATATAAATTTTTATAAGTCATTTGTGAAATTTTTCTTTTCATTTTTTTTTACTTTGAGAAAAAATTGTTAAAATTCTGCATTTTCAAGCGGAAAAAATTATGAAAATTACATTCGAATGAGAAAAGTCAGGAAAAATTTCACCTGAGTCTAAATTTTTCAATCCCCCCCCTCCTCTCTCCCAATAATCTCATAGTTTTTGAGAGTTGGAAAATTTTAGGATACCAAAAGTCAGAAAATACATTTTTCTTGAAGTCTGACGAAATATTTAAAAATTACAAAAAAATCAGTAATTTGAAGTGACGAATTAATGAAAATTTATGGAAATAAGTATCGGAAAAAAAGTCTGAAAAAATTATAAGAATTTACCAAAAACCAGAATATAAATTTTTGTACGTCATTTTTAAAGTTTTTTTTCATTGTATTCAAAATTTGCTTTAGATTCACCTTCAACAGAAAATAATTAATTTTATCCCCTACAATTTTCTAAAAATCATGACTGAAAAATCAAGCAATGCTTTTAAATACGATCTTATCACTGTTAACACTGTACAAACATGCAATTTTTTTTAAAAAAACAGCCATAGTCAATGATCAAAATGGCGCATCACCCTGACTATGGTTGTTTTTTATGAGAAAGTGTTCAAAATCGTCATTTTTAAAACTAAAAAAAAAAATAGTCAAGACCAATGGAATTTTTTTAAACAAAACTTACAATCGAGCAATTGACTATGGTTGTTTTTTAAACTAATGTGGAAATCTGTTATTTGAAGTGATAATATTGATGTTCTGTAACGAATTTTAATGTACGTGCATTGTGCATCTTATGGCACTTCCTAATACAATTTTTACCTCATGCAATAAAAAAATTGTTGATAAACAGCGAAATTCATTACGAAATAGTAAAATTATCACTGCAGATGATAGATTTCCTGATCAGGTTTTGATTAAAAAACAGTCATAGTCAAGAATCTGAATTTTTTTATTTCAATCTTTGAGATTTGGAAGGGGTTAAAAAAGCTAAAACTTGGTTTATATGTACTAGGATCATATTTTGAGAATACCTAACACGCACTAAAAAACATTATCAGTTCTGAAAATGATTTCAGCTGGTAATTTTGCTCTCCTGTACAATTCCATTTCTTGACTATGGCTGTTTTTTTAAAAAAAAACTCTTCAATTAAAAAAATTCGTTCATTTTTATTGTTTTAAAATTTTTTTTTTAAATAATAACAAAATGTCAAGTATTTTGCGACCTGGAAGCCACTTTTTTGCAAAGTTTGGAAAGGTCTAGGGTGAGAGATTCGAAAGCGCCCCTGCCTGCTGAATAAAAGCCATTCTGAAAGATGTGAGAGTTACCTACTTACCTACTTATGGACTATTCGAACAAATTTGTAATCCCTTGATGATTAGTTTAGTACTGTGTAGGTATCCTATATATTCAGATAATTTGAAAATGCTGTTTACTTGCTGATGATTTATCTTCATTTTAAAGAGCTTTTTAACCTGGGCTCTGGCCTCAAGTGTTTTTATTCTAATCAAAAATTTATCTTTTTTGATTATTATATTCCCAAAGGTGTAGAAATTAATAGACAGCTATTTGAAGCCAACATAGCAAAATTATTGTACAGTGACTAGATTCTGTCAAATTAAAGATGCAAAAAGACGAGAGACCTTTGTCCCAATGCTCTCATTACCACAAGTTCACATTCCCTTCAACTCGTACCCTATCCATCCAACTCAGTCACTGTGTCGATTACGTCAATGACGTCATCCTCCCCACTGCCAGTTTTTTTTATCAATAGTTTTCTTTTAATAATGAAGTTTACATTGATAAGCCATCACATAAGCAATCGTGTATGGTGTTCTGATGTTTCAGGAGTTATTTTCGCTAGAAAATATCTGTTTTGCATTTCCCCAAAGGGTATAAATATTAAATGAACAAATTTGCGTTTGAAATGAAAATCGACATTCATAGGTGAATTACTTGGTGCCGAGTGTTGAACTATGCCTAAACAAAATATCGAAAAAGTAACCATTCTTCAAACGTTAAATTTTCATTCGAGTGATGTTACTTCTTGTCATTTCGATGAAAATTTCCGCCTTGTTTCGGGTTCGAGGTAAATATTATTTTGACCAAAGTTTTAATTGATTTATAGTGTTTTTCAGTTTGTTTGTTTTTGTACAGCGATAAGAAAGTAGTCGTTTGCGAATGGAAACCGGAGCAAGGATTCGTTGAAGTTTCATATTCGCCTATAACCGAGTATAAATACGGAGTTACCAAAGTCGAAATTATTGCCGAAGAACAAGAACTTATAACTTCGTCATTAGATGGAAGCATATCTATTTTCAACTGCGAAGTACGTTTTCTTTGATCTTTGAAGGAAACCATCGAAGAATAAATGTGATTAAATTCTTTCTAAATTACGTCATCGGTTTACGTTTCGTGCTGTTCTAGGATGGAGAATTATTGCATATATTGATGCATATAAATCTGGCCAGTGTTCGTACGTTTTGTTACATTAACGAAAATAAACATTTACTTTCGGCCGGAGAAGATGGATCTATTTGTGTTTGGAATCTTACCAGGAAGACGCTTAAAAAGTATTTAGAACAAAAACTCTGTTATTTTTAATTTCAACGTGAGAAAGATTGATCATTGTTTGGGATATTTCAGATCTGCTCAAATACACGACGAAACCATATCAACGGCTTGTATATCGGCTGATTCCAAAATAGTGCTAACTGGCGATTCGACTGGATTTGTTAAGCTTTGGCATGTATCGAAATTTTTAGAAAGCGAATCGTCCAACGAGACTTTAACTCCAGATCAATGCATTTGTGATTGTCATGATTTAGGTATCAATCATGCCGACTTTTCTCCTTCGATGAACATATCAGGTATAACCGAAGTGAATTTAAATTCGCGAGTTTCTCTATTTTAATTCATCGATATGGGTTTCAGATAGAGGCAAAGAATACAAAGTAGTTACCGGTGGAAACGATAACTTGGTTAAAATTTGGACCATAACTTTCAAAAAATATAACGATACTTTGGGAAAATGCGAATACGAATTGCTCTTTAGTATCGTTGGCCATGCATCAGCTGTTACCTATGTCAAATTTAATTCCGCTGGTAATGTCGTAGCATCCACATCGTTGGATAAAACTACTCGTTTATGGACGGTTAGTAATAAAAGCCGTATTTATATTCAACAATTTGTAATTTTTTTCAATCTTGATGAATTTTTATAGTTCGATGATGGCAGTTATCAATGTTCGCAAGTTCTGAAAGGACATAAACGTTATGTTACCACTTGTTGTTTTTCGCCTGATGGATCTTTATTGGCTACAGGTAGAAGATTTGCGATCACCAAGTTTATTCGAGCTTAAAATAAAATAATTAATTTGATTTTCGTAGGATCAAATGACAAATCTGTGATTATTTGGGATCTCACTGGAGAACGTTCTTTAAGGACTCATCTCCGAAATAAAGTAATTTATTAGATATTTGCGATTACAGAAAAAGGAATTATTGTAAATAATGTTTATTTTTCGTCGTTTGTTTAGGAGCATTTATATATTCATACTAACCAGCCTGGCAGTCCTTTCAAACACAAGAATATCTCAAGAATATATCAAAAAATAGAAAATTTAGGAAATGCTGTGAATTCTTGTGCTTTTTCAAAAGATGATTTTCTAGCTTCTGGAGGAACGTAAGTTTTCATAGAACTGATTATTATATTTTTTTGAAAGTTAAACGATATGTGAAGAACTCAACGCTAAATAATATGATCTTTGTTTATGAAATGTTTACAGCGATAAACTTGTTCGATTGTGGCATCGTTCTTCCAGCGGCAACAATAAATTCGTCGAGTTTGCAGTTTCGCCATTAAACTATCATCAATACGCTGTAAACCAAGTAGACTTCAGTTTATGTGGAACAATGCTAGCATCTTGCTCTGTCGATGGCACAACCGTACTTTGGAATATCACCGTTAGTTTTTTATACTTATAAGGGAATCTTGTCAACTCGTCAACTCCAATCGAGCTGAAATTTGGGTCACTTAAAGAACATGTCACCCAGACCTCACAACCAAATTTTGAGCTGCCGAAGTTGATTTTTCGATTTTTGGCGAATTTTTGAAAATAG
>FIZU01022855.1:0-15345 GCA_900064475.1 Pseudococcus longispinus | reverse complement strand
GAATGAGTCAGTTGAGATTAAGTTTGCAATTGTTTGCTAATTGCTATTATTCCTTAGTTAGTAGTGACAGTGAGTGAACCAGGGACTTTGATAATTTCTGTTCGACTGTTCATATTAGCAAGTTATTTGAACGGAAATTATTACAAATGTGATAAAATATGATTATATCTGCGGTACATTAAGTTTATTTTAGAAAATATCATATTTTCCTTATTTTCCGACCGCCCAAACAAGTTCGAATTATGTTACTGAATGATAACAGCTGGACTTGGACAAAAAAATTTGCAGAATATTGATGGAGACGGTCTGAAACTAGATTCGAGTCAACTTACCCAAAACCAGTCAAACAATACTAACTCACCAAAAACTGGTTTAACAACTTCTTAGCTTCTCCTTTTTTCCCAAACCTCAAAGCTACTATTAATTACAATTGCTTGGTCATTTTTTCCCCATATTTCACTGCTTCTATTGAAATTTTGATAAAATGTCTCGTTTTTTCATTACTTTCACTACTCGTTTACAAAATCACTACTTTTTCACTACTTTCACTACACCAGTAGACAACCTGCGTTGGAACTGGAATGTTTCTTGTGATATCTAGTACCATACGAAGGCTACGAGTAGTCATAAACAATGGTAGAACTAGTAAAACAAAACAAAGTTGAATTCACAATTTGAAAGGACATCAAGTTTTGGATAAAAATTTTCGTAAAGTTAAAAAAAAATTGAAAGTTGAACTTTTTTTCTCAAACTCAAAGTAGGAGCAATAATTTAGAATTTAATAAGAAATATATTGTGAGAGTAGCTTTTCGTGTTATTTCGAAATAAGTTATTTTCAAAATAGAAATTAGAGGAGGGAATGCCCCCTGCCCCGCAGCCCTTCAACGCATGAATCCAAAAAATATGAAAAAGTGTGAACACATCAAATGATATATTTTTTGAAATGATGAATTAAAAAAATACAAACGCATATGCCCTTTTCCATAATTCGATATTTGAAAATGTCCTTGCACCCCCCCCCCCCTCCACTTGGGTCAAAATCTAAGAAAATGATGGAAAAGTTGTGTGATACGTATAGGTAAAGGTATATGTAGTGTTATGTTTTCGATGGTGCTGAATACGAATATGATCTTATTTTTCTCGCTCCCACTTTCCAAAATTTATTTTAGCCCCTCCCCTCTCTATCGGGTCAAAATTTGGACAAACGATAAAAAGACGTGTGACGTATGTAGTGGTATGTTTTCGAGGTTGCTGAACACGAATTTGGGATTATTTTTATGATTTGGCCAATTTCACTCATTCTACATTTCCCATCGTACCAATTTCATGTTTTTGATGAAAATTTTAATTTTGGGTACTTTCAATCGGATTTTTTTCAATTCGTTCTGTAAGAAATCATGTCTTTGAACTCGTATTTAATACATTTTTGTACTGACCAAGTTTTACAACATTTTTGATATGAGTTAAAGACCTTTATCAAAAACATGAAACACATGCCTTTTCTCCTATAATTAAGAAGAACTCATTATAAAAATGTTCATTCATTAAGTATTCATACATCGTTTATATGAAAGAAAGATAGGTCTAGATTGATAGATACGAATAGACCTAATATCTATTGAAACTTCAACAAACTCAAAAACCCTATGATATTTTAGTTTCGTTATCACGATATGAATTCGTTAATCGCTCCAGGCAGAAAAACATTTCCAATTCAATCCGCGTATAGAATAAAATTCAAATAAAGCATACGTAATTAAATTTAGGATACGAAATTTACTTCCGATCGTATTATTCGATAATGGACGGGTATATGCGTATGAAAATGCCAACTTTTCTTTGAAGTATTAAAATATATATGAGGGGAAAAATCTCGTTTACTTTGTTGTCGAAGTTTATTTAAATCTTTGAACCTTTTTTTTCGCATTAAAAAGAATTCCTGGTTATATTGCTGGCCACATTAAAGTAGACAAGCGAATACGTCTACCCTCGAGCAGTATGCAAACATTTATTTTCCGACGTTCACCTACGCAATATCATATTTGCTTTTGTTTTTAAACTCAACAAAAATAGCTTATATACGTTTCCTTGTTATTATAAACGCAGGTATTTTGAGACGGGAAATTTTTACATTAATATAAATTTAAGACTAATTGGCTCAACTTTACGAAGGCAACTCTTACGAGAAAAAAAGAGCAAAGCAAATAAAAATGAACCTCTCGAATAATTTATTCGGGCGTGTATTTGTTGTAGAGATGTAGGTATCTTTTTCATTCGTCCAAATTAATAAGCGTAGGACTGCCAAATAAAAGTGTATAAGTGTCTCACTATTAGCGAAGCCATTTTTATGGAAAACGAATCTTTTTATGGCAAGTTTTTCCATCGCAGAAGAGGAAAACGAGAAAATCTTCATTTTAAAATCGATATAAGTTACAATATTATAAGTTTTGAGTCGCTTGTATGAGATATAAATCATTTTACGACCGTACATATGTGTGGGAATAGACACCATTTTGATACCGAAACACTATATATTTCTTCTTTTTTTTTTTTCAAAAAAAAAAAGTTGAGAAACAGAATGCTGCGAGCGGATAATTTACGACAGAAGGTAAAATATTTCTTGGTCGAATTCCGATCGGATAGGTTTATTTTTCGTGTAACAATTTAACATCTTTCCTATACACAGTAAACGCGATTTTAAAGCTATAACATCTTTCTTTCTTATCCTTGAATCTGTAACCTCGTTGCTGAAGTAGCCTACGGTATAAAGCGAGAAATTCCACATGAAATATTGTCCTATTTCTCGTTGGAAAAATTATTGTCCACTCATTTTGGCCATCATTAGAGAGCATTGAAAACGACTATGCGCCAGCAACTACCACCTGATAAATTGACAAGCCGTAGATTAACTTTAATATGATTTCAAACGACGTGTTTATTGGATGGTTTTGCTGCAAAGTTCGCGGGTGAATAGTACCGCAACACGGCGAACAAGTCGAGTAGGTAAATACATTATTTTACCAAATAACCACCGTTATTGTTACATTAGCAAGTTCAATAACGACCGAATGAAGAATTATCGAAAATGCTGTCATTTTCATTATCGTGATTGTTTTTCGTCCTTTTGGTTTTCCAACCCTTTTTTTGCTTTGAGGTATGATGGAATAATTGTAGATAATTTCGAATAAATAGCGAAAAAGTGGGTAGATTTGGTAATAAATTTCGAGGAGAGGCGATTTTAATTCCATAAAGGAAAATATTGATAGAGAAAGGACACATCAAGGTCGTATTAGATTCTTTATTATGGGAATTTAATACTCGTATAGGTATCAACAACATTAATTTTTCAGGTTTTTATAAAATCCATAAATGAAAGGACGAAGAATTGCTTATTAAAATAGACCTTTATTCTGAAAATTTTAAAAATGTTTTTATAAAGAACAATTTTGTAACAGGTATAAGCTTTCGGCACACCATTCGATGGCAATGGTGTAGTCAGACAGTTATTCAAGGTGAGAGAAGTATTCGTGAAAAAAAAGAGATTTCATGTAAAATTAAAGAAAATATCTATACCTATTTTTTTTTTTTTTTTTAAATTATCAAGTACGAAAGAAGCGAGGGCAAAAATGTTTGCAGAAAAAGGGCATTCAAAAGCTTAAATTTCATCATATTTTCCAGTTTTTCAGTCGTCAAGAGGGGTCCAAACCCCCCAAGCCCCCTTGACAGGGCTACTGGTCGATGGTCTCGTATTCCAGTAAACTTTTTTTCTTATATCATTTGTGCTGGCTTAAATCTTTTTGAAGAAGGGCTAAGCTGCTTATTCGAAGAACCATTTTTTTTTTGAAAATTTCATTTTTGGAAAATTTGGAAATCCCTCAAAATTTAGAAAAAAATAAAGGATTACCTCGACTTCATAAAATAATCATTACTAAGCATTAAAAGTTGCACAAATTCGAATCTGTCACAACAAAACCACTTGCACAGAATTCACACCATAATTCGAATCGAACCAATGGATTTTGATTTGAAATCGACAAGACTCCAATTCGATATTGAACCCGTCGAACAAAGGGAAAGAAATGTAAGACCATTTTTAATTTCATAAATTCGTTTCGAACCAAAAAAAAGGACGAAGAAGAAGAATCAAAGGTGAACGGTCGTTTTGAAAAATAAACTCCGAAAATGGTCAAATAATGTTCAAATTAGTGTCAGTAATAACGGACCGGAATTGTAAGTTACACACAACAGCAGGAAGGTAATGTACAACATTAGAGAACCGCCTATTTACCAATCATATAAATCGCCAACCATTCATAAAACGTCAACCTCTATCTAGGGCTTTATGTTTGTTATCGTATCCACAGTGGACTAAAAACGCTTTCAAACAATGGTTTCTCAACGTAATATCATTTTCACAACACGCTTCGAAAAATAATCTCACGTTTAGTACTTTTGAATAATTTCCAAAATTCGTTGAAACACCCATTTCGAAACTTTTTTTTATTTTTTTGAATCGATGTTTGCGAAATTAACATCAGCGTAATTAAAATTTTCGGTTTGGTGCTGAATGCAAATTTTACGTGAGTAAACTTTTGAATTTGTCGTGAATTATCTCTTAATTGATAATAAAATGCAGGCCAAAGATGGATTTAACTGCAGGAGTCGGGAGGGGGGAGCTACCAGCGTCCCAAAATTGGACAAAAGTTGGCAAAAGTTGGAAAAATTTGAGAAAAGTTGGTGAAATTTTTAAAATTTGGAAAATGACACAATATCTAAAATTTTCACCATCGCTTCTCTCGAGTTCAATATACTTAGATACATTTGCTTTTTTAAACAAAATAATGGTCATCTTTTTCAAATTTACATCAAATCACTTTTTTACCACACTGGTCCTATTTTAATTACATTTTCTAAAAGTTATTGATCTATAGATAAAAATTAGTCAAATTATCAAAAAAAAGTTGGAAAATATCGCATCGAAAAGTTGGTAAATTTGAAGTCTCAGCTCCCCTAAAAAAAGAGCTTGCAACGATTCTCACTTATGGGGGAGGGGGATTCAAAAATTACAACTTATTTATCCTAAATTTGCCCATCTTCTTGAAGATTTACAAAAAATACAATACAATATGACTTTTTTAAAATTTTGTTTAAATGCTGATAACCCTCCCCCGCCCCGTCCCGTCCCCTTTCCCAATTTATAACCGAATGTGTATCAAAGTTTCCGAATCAAAATTCAGCACTTTTTTTTTGGAATTTTGTAACATCTTCAGGATGATGTTTCTCAAATTTATGAACTTCTCCCCTCCCCATCAACAGTGATGGGCAGAACCGAGGATCTTTAAATCTAAAGATTCGGATCTATAATTCAGATACTTGTAATTTGTAGATCTAATTTATGACCTTTAGATCTTCTCAATTTCAAAAAAAGATCCTAAAAAAGATCCATTTTAACTTTTAAAATTTCAAGTTATTAACCCTTAGGTATTAGTTCAAAGCTTAGTTTAAATTTAAAACAAAAAATGGAGAAATGACTTCCAGATCTAAAGATCCATATTTTGAGGATCTTTAAATCAATGATCCTTACAATTCGAGGATCTAATCTTTGGATCTTTAGATCCGATCTTTTGTGTTGGATCCGAGTTGATCCGGATCTAAAAAAACTCGCTTAGCTGATCTGGATCTAAATTTCTTTGGGGGGAGGAGGATTTGCCCATCACTATACTAATTCGAGGTTTAAAAAATTTCAAATTTGAAACAGAGAACATAAATAAAATTCAATTTTTTTCAAATGTTTTGCCATTTGTTTAGCAATTTTTTCAATCTTTTAGAATTAAATTTTTTTTTTTCAAATTCAAGACATAAAAAATTGTTTTTTATAGCATTTTTTGACATTTTTTCTACTTTTTTGGAATTTTATCTGATTTGTTTTCAATATTTCTTTCAAATTTAGGACAGAAAAAATTGTAATTTTTTGAAAATTTTTTGAGGTGTACGAGAGAACGTGTCATCAAGCATCGGGGTTCATAAATTTTCAAATTTGAGAGAAAAAATCAAAATAATGGAACATGTCAAATTTATATTAATGGCGTAGTCGAACAGTCATTCGCGAAGAAGGGATTGCGAGAAAGAATGCGATTTTACGTGAAATTATGAAAAATGTCTATATCATTAAAGATTCTTTGAAAAGGCCACTATTGATCTCGAGCGGAGCGAGGGCGAACATTTTTTCATAAAAAGACATTCAAAAGCTGAAATTTCTTCAACATAACTGATATAAAAAAACCGAAAAAATTCAAATTAATTATAACCTAATCTAAATTTTGTCCAATAAAAAGTCACAAATCCACGACTTCCATGACCTGTTAGACATCTTGTCAATGGAATATTCTATTTGATTTTCTGAAGAATTAAATTCTTTCCATTTTTTCATAACTTCTAAGTACATAGCAATTTACAAACTTTCAGAACCTTTGAAAAAATTTTAAAACTAAAAATTCGACCGGGGATATGAATTTCCCTCTCATCCACCAGTCACGAAATCTTCGAAAATGTTGAATTAAATTTTTATATCTTTGCAATGAAATCCGAAAAAAATCTATCGATAGGAAAAAAAATAAAAATACAAATTACGAAAAGTGAACCGAATAGGAAAATTGTTAAACGAACTAAAAAGTGAAAATTTCCCAAATGTAAATTTCAATTTTCCAACTCAGTAAGAAATTTTCTTCGAAATTCTTGAAAAAATAATCGCTTTCGTAAATTTTCCAATTTGCAAGTAATTTCTACAACTCAAAATGTATTTTTTTAAATCTCGAAGATGGGCAAGTTACCTCCTTAGCCACTCTATTTCATCTCAAATACCTATAATATAAAAAACACGTTGCCTTTGCAAATTCCATTTTCTTCTTTCATCAATTCACCTCGCGATTTTATTGTAACACGTGCGTACATTCATAAAAATAAAATAATTTAGAAACAAGTACGCAAACGTGTAGAAACACAATAGCGTACATTTTAAATACGTTATTAAAGTGTCAAGAGTGCAAAAGTTACATTGAAGGAAACAATATCGAACAATTTTAGCAGGCTAGACGCGCATAAAGACGAATAAATGAGCTTTAAAGAAACTTGCAAGAAAAAGTATAATATAATACGTATATACACTTTTATGGAGTACACACGATAGAACAGCATCGCAATAAAATATTAATCCTCAAACTTGTGTATGTTTTCTACACCAGCGGCAGCCAGCAAATGGAATACGCTCTAATATAAGTACATGGCATTTACCTACGTAAAAAGCTAGAATAATGTTTTAATACACCTTGAACATTGCGCAGATAGGTATACGTGTAACAAGATGGAAAAGCTGGCGGCTAGTTTGTTTTTTTTTTTTTCATTAAGCAGGAAAAAAGCTAAGCGATATCAAAGATAAGTGGATAGGTACGTTAATTAAAATAATGTAAATAATTAAAATCAACATAGCAGCAAAATATTAAGGGCAAATATTTACAAATAAAACGAAACTAGAACGTAGAAACGGCTCTGGTAGAATTATCCCATGCGTAAACAATATTTCATTAATGATTTTAATTTGTAAAGCACTGTGCGAGAAAAACGTCATCGCGGAAAATTCGCCAAAAGAAATTCTTACGGTGTAAAAAATTCATTCGAAAAATATCTCGACCCCAAAACCATATTGTAAATTATAGTTCAGCATGCTGCTTCGGATAAACCTATTCTTAACGTAGTTTACCTGAAAATTTATCTTTTTGGATGTTAGACTTCTACGTACGAGTACGAATGTTAACCCTTATACCAAAGTCACTAACAAGGGTAATACCAACTTTCAATGGTAAAAGGCAAACTTGGATAGAATTATATATGCTCACCAGGCGAGCAATAGTCCCACGAGTTATATGAGTTTACACATAAATCACGATTTTTGCGAATTCTCTGAGACATTTGGGTTGAAAACGCGGTGACATTATAATGTAATTTTCATATTTACAATTCGAAATTTCAATAAAGATGCACATTTTACGATGCCACGTCGGTTGTACAATTCGCCTAAAATTGATACGTTTTTAATAACGTGATGGTTTACAGCGAAATGACGTAACGAGAGGGACGAGTATCTAACGTTGCATAAAATGTTGCTGGTGAAATTTCAAGGGTAGTTTCAACTTTAACAAGAATTTCATTCGCAAAAGGAATTCGAAATGGGGTCCGAGTTTTTAAAATCCGATTTATATCTAGTTGCTGTGTTTGAAACTTATATTTTAATGTGTGCTTAGCTTTGGCGAAGCAACGTCGGTCGTCCTTAAATATATAATTACGTTATTATTGGCTGTGTGGACCATCATTAACCATCTGTTTTCAAGGGTAAGTATGGTTCGTAGAATATCAAATGTGAAGGATAGAAACTTACACATACATTTTATGATAAAAATATCCTTTAAATTTTTGTATTTCTATGGCAATGCAATTTCAAAAAAAGCCAAGTCATAAAATTTTACATATTTCCCATTATCGTTACGTTTTTTCAAAAAATTTTGATAGTGTGAATACTATGATGGAACATCTTTTGCTTTGTTTTTTAAATTTAGAAGAAAGGTATTGCAAAAATTGTGTGAGGTCACAAACTTTTGATAAAAATTTTAAGTCCCCGACTTGGACCGTCAATATGTAAATACGAGTAGATAATATTCAAAATTTGAGTTTTTTCAATAAAATAAAAATTAATTTTCTAAAAAAAAAAAGAAAAGAGCAAACGGCAACCTACTTTTTAAAATTTTTAAAAAGAAGTCGTCACATAACTTCTGAAAAATTAAAAAATTATGTGATGGAACATATTTCTCTTCCTTCCTCTCTCTTGAAAAATTTTGATAAAATATAGAATTATTTGACAAAAGTTATGTTTGTTTTTCCTTTCATTTTGCAGTAACCAAACCTTTTTTTTTTCTCTCCAGTCCTCACAAAGGAGGCGGGGCTAGTTTATTTCAGAATATGTTAACCACTTGAGCTAATACCTAACCTAACTTTTTTTTAATGAGACCCCAAGTGAAGCAAGTTTATTTAACAAAGTAGGGGGTACACCGTGGTGACTTCACCACCCAATCCTCCACCTACGTGCTGTCATGACAGCGTCATCCGACCTAAATCTAAAAGGTTTGTATACAGGGTGTCCTGGTCACAGCGCACCGCCTTCAAGCCAGAGATGAAGCTACCCAAGCTACATACGTGCATGCATGTTTGTGAACCCAGGATTTGAAGGGGCAAAGTTATGCACTAGTCCTGGTAGATGTTTCAAAACGTCGTGACTCCGCAGATACTATAGATAGGGAATTTTTTTGAAGCTTTCTTGTAGAACTTTTCAAACTCTACAAAATGGGTTATATTTGTGTATTGCGTAACCCTAAAACTGAAGGAGCTACAATGATTTGAAAATTTGAAGGCTTCATAACTCCTTTAATTTTCAAGTTATGCAAAATTTTTCATGAGTCATTTTTTATTGAGCTTTTTGAGCTCCACTAAATGAGCTAATAATTTTTTGCCCAACTCCAAAATTGAAAACATAAGAGACCATTTTGAAAAAAATTTAAAAAAAAAATTGAATTTTGAGAAAATAATGCAATTTTTCATATTTTTAATGCTTGCAGCTCCTTCAATTTTGGAGTTAGACAAAACATGAATACAACTCATTTTGAAGAGCTTGAGAGTTTTTAAAAAAAATTGCCTATCTATATTATCAGTAGATTTACGACGTTTTGAAACATCTACCAGGACTAGTGCATAACGTTGCCCCTTCAACTCATGGGGACGGCAAACATACATACACTTATGTAGTTTGGGTAGCTGCATCTATGGTTTGAAGGCGATGCATTGTAACTGGAACACGCTGTACATGCATCTTTTCAATAGTTCTTTTTTTTTTGGAACCACAAATTTTTTATCAATCAACCGCCTTCTTCCCCAACCTACCTTTCAACAATCACAAAACATACTCTTACTGAGATTTGTCTATTTTTAAAATAAAATCTCATTTATTCGAAACTTTTTGAGAAACTAGTAAATTTTTCTGTACAGTGTGTTCCGGTAGATATGCACCGCCTTCAAACCAGAGATGCAACTACTCAAACCACATCAGTGTATGTATGTTTGCCGACCCCAAGTTTTGAAAAGGCAAAGTTATTCACTAGTCATGGTAGATGTTTCAAAACATCATTACTCTGCTGATAATACAGATGGACAATTTTTTTAAAACTTTCTTATAGAACTTTTGAAGCTCTACAAAATGAATTATATTCATATTTTGCATAACTTTAAAATTTAAGGGGCCATTATGATTTGAAAATTTGTAAGCTTCTTAACTCCTTCAATTTTCAAGTTGGACAAATTTTTGTAAGAATCATTTTTGTTGAACTTGATGATCTCTACAAAATGAGCAATTATTGTTTTGCCTAACTCTAAAATTGAAGGAGCTACAACCATTTAAAAAATAGAAAAGGGGATTAATTTCTTGAAATTCAATTTTTTCTCAACAGGAAATTTTCAAAATGGGCTCACATGTTTTAAAATTTAAAATCAGGCAAACCATTACTAGCTCATTTTGTAGAGTTCAAAAAGCTCAACAAAAAATGACCCTGACGAAATTTTTTCCAACTCCAAAGGTGAAGGAGTTATAAAGCCAACAAATTTTCAAATCCTTGTAGCTCCTGCAATTATAGAGTTATGCAAAACTTAGTTTGAAAAGTTCTACAAAAATATGTTAGATATAATTTTCCCTGCCTATATCATCAGAAGAGTTACGACGTTTTGAAGAAATCACCATGATTAATGCATAACTTTGTACCCTCAAAACTTGGGGTCGACAAACATGCATACACTTATGTGATTTAGGTAGCTGCATCTTTGGTTTTAAGGCGATGCACTTTTACCAGAATACCCTGTACATTCTATCAATGGTGGGCTCTGCGCCAGGAGCATAAATTATCAAGTCATTGGTATTGATATGTAGCCTAGTCTGAGGGGATTCTCTTACAACCGGTCTTATACCACTATATGTTGATGGGAAGCAACCATTAACACAGCAAAGTATACTGAATTGTGTTGTTTTTTTTTAATTTACCGAAATCATAATTTCAAGTGCCTAGGGTGGGACTAGGGAGGGATTTTTAATACGAAATTTGTGGTATACTTTTTTTGGCAGTGTTCATTTTTGAAGGGGCTGTCACAACTATTAATTATTATTATACAGTCCTTTGAAAAATGGAGAAAGGCAAAAAGTGTACAGCAAGCACATATTTTTTTCACAAAAATACTTTCTTGCATGGTTCACCACTTTGGTATTTTTCAAAAAAATTAATTACTCGTAATTCATTTTGATATTCTTTTATTTTTTGCTCATCTCCATTCTCAATTGCTTAATTTTTTTTTTTCAAATGCAAAATGGAAAATAAACATTGCTTGAGCCCCTCGCAAAACAACATCAAAAATTTGAGAAAATTGGAATTTTCATGGAAAAAATATAGGCATTTTATCACTCAATTCTCTTAGTTTTCTATCATTGTTCAATGTTCATTGACCTCCCTTCACTTCACTCTTATATCTTCGCTGACTTTTTCAGCGAAGATAATTTTCTCTCGCAATCAGGTTCAGCGCTACACTTACACAAAAGATAAGCTCAACCTCAACACCTAATGATATTTTTTTCGATTGTAAAACTTGTAAATTCCACGAACGTATTCGCCAATTTTCCACCTTCACAAAAAAAAAGGCAATGAAAAAAAGAGGGAACAGAATGAAAATGAAAAAATAGCTTCAGTCTTTAAAATAAATCCATTACCATCGGCATCGCGCAATAAAAACAAACCATCGTCGGGTTACACATAACTTCACGTTTTTCTAGCCCACTCGAGAATACTCGGAATAACATGAAAGTAAAAAAGAGAAAAAAAAAACCAACGCTTTCAATATTCGTTTCTCGGTCCATCGTATCGTATATGTTCATGCTCGTATCGTACGTAAAATGTACTCGGAAATTCGGACCCGAACGACCGTTAACTCCAAGTCGAAATTTTGCACAAAGTTAAAAAAAAATACATTAATCACAACGATAGGAGAAAAATATAAGCTACTGACAGTTAATACAGTTAGTATAGAGAAAGTAAGGCCAAAGATACATATAATAATAAAGACGATATACCCTACTCCTTGATACAACAAGGTTGACAGCTTATTGTATAGGGTAAAAAATGGCGTATGGATGAAGTGCAGCAGGAAATAGAATGAGCGAAAATGAGCCAAAGCTATTCATCATTTTCATTTATATTTCGTCAGCTTACGCCGGAAAGCAAAACAATGTTCTTCGTTCCTATTGCTTAACGTATAGTGTACCTACTCCTGCAAACTCGCTAGATATACCGACGTTTTATAACGTATAAGAACTTTTCGACATTTCTTCCCTCGATTTTTCTCTCCAAGTTCTACCATTTTGCTCATCTTTTTGTGAAAATCCAATGAATGAAATCGTCTACGGTTTCAATTTAACGAACAATTTAAATACGGGATACCCAGACTTACCGAAAACCCTATGCTTGTTTTACAATCTTTATTCGTATACTTATAGCGTGTAATTTATTTTAATCAAAAGCCAAATGCTATTAATAATCCTTTACCTTGAAATTTCCTAATTATCTTTTCAACTACACCGGTGACGTACTCGTGTATAAATAAATCGCGGCGCTATATTTTACCTCTTTTCTATTTATTTCATATCCATCTTGAATGCTACCGAGGTATTTCAATTGAAAAATTATAAATGCTTCGGCAACGACACGACGTCGGTATTAGAATGTAAATTAATATTTTCACTGAAGAAAAAACAGATGGAAGAAGAAAAACGCATCTCGAATGATAAGTAGTCATCTTCATCTATATACATTCGAAATTAGTAAATATAGGTAGTGGTAAAAATTAAAGATACCTATACAGGGTCTCTCTCTGTCTACTGAATGGATGTCAACTCACAATATTTGGATACAACCATGGACCTACGACTGATACGTAATTACGTACTAAGCAAAAACATTGGACTGACATGTTGCCTATCTTAAAAATTCAAGAAGCAAAATAGGATCTTTCAAAAGATTTGGATTAAAAGAAATCGGAAAACCAGAGTAATAAGGATATAAATCTCAAAAGACCTTTTCATTCTGGGGTTTGCCTCAACTTTTCTTGTTCTCTCATCACATATGATGATAATTTTCTTCAATTTCAAATGTCCTCAAGAAAAACACTCAATATCGAGAAAAATCGTTTTAATTACAGACAATAGCATAAAATCGATTCTCAGGGTTCAGTTGCTTGAACTGATCAATTGCAAACTAAATAATTACATTAACCCTGGAATGCTACACTATGTTTTGAGAAAAAAAGATGAATGGGTTGGCCTATACCAGTTTCTATATGCAATTTGGCGAGATATTTACAAAAAAGCACATTTGGAAACGATTAAAAATGAATATGGTTGCATAATTTGAATTTTAAGGGGCAGCAATATCAAAAAAGTTCTCAAAATTTTTTTCAAGTGCGGATTTAGGTACAGCTGATTAAAACATACAAAAAACGTCTTCTGACAAAATTGCATATCTTCAAAATTGAAGGAACTATGGACCAAAGAAAAATCGTATTTCAAAAAATCGGCAAAATAACCTCAAAAGTGGCGGTAGCGCGGGGTCTGCCGTAACTGGAGAAAAACTGGCTCGTTTATTTCAAATGATGGCGTATGTAGATGAAACTATGAGAGAAAAAAAGCACCCATTGCGATCACAGTATTGCAATTATTTCACAGTAGAAAATTATTTTGAATTTATGGGTGAAATTTCACCCAGTGTAGCATTTCAGGGTTAATATCTAACCCAATAGACGACCCATGAAAGGAGTGAGGGAGTGGTGGAATTAATATTCATTACTTTTCCACGCCAAGGAACGAAGTATACGATTATAGTTTTTTCAATTTCCTGAGTCTGTTTCTGAGGTAATTTTACCAACAAAAAACTAAAAAGAGACATAAAAAAGGAGGCTTGATATCACAATTCATATTTTAGTATAGAATATGCTTTTGCGATGAACAAACCTGCAAAAAATTACACAATTCCAGCACGAAATTTCGTCACTTTGACTTTTGAACATTTTGTCAGACATTTTTGGGCTTGAAAAATTTTACAGATAATGCTGAATTTCATATATTTCGTCAGACAAACAATTTAGACTTTTTGAACTTGGAAAATTTTAAAAATCAGAGTAACTTTTCGGAATTTTGTCAGGCAGACTCCTTGAACTTAGAAAATTTCAGAGATCACGCTGATTTTCAAACTTTTTGTCAGACTTTTTTGGACTTGGAAAATATTGAATTTTTGGACTTGAAAAATCAAATTTATGGATTTAAAAAATTTCAAGAAAAGTTCAAATTAGAATATTGACATAGGTATGTCTTATGGCTGGGACTTTTTTGGACTTGGAAAATTTTTTCGATTTCCATTGACTTTTTGAACTTAGAAGATTCCAGAAATAATGCTGACTTTTAGGCATTTTGTCAGGCAAACAATTAAAAATTGACATTCAGATATTTTGTCAGACTCCTTTTTGGTTCATTTTTCGTGTCCATAAAAACCGTCACGAAATTCCTTGACGATGACTTTCAGACATTTTGTCAGACTTTTTTTGGACTTGGAAAAATTTTAAGATTTCCAACTTTGTAAATTTCAGAGATAATGCTGACTTTTAGACATTTTGCTAGACAAATGATTTAGATTGTTTTTCAACTTAAAAAAATTGAATTTTAGACATTTCGTCAGACTTTTTTGAACTTTGGAAAGTTTTCAGATTTTCAAAAATGGCGGGGACTTTTTGTTAAACTTTTGAAAACTTGGGAATTTTAAAAAGACATATTCATGTACCAAAATGTCCGCTTGAAAAGTAGATCTATCTTTTAAAATTAGAATTACTTCTGAAATTCTCCAAGTTCAAAAAGTCAATGAACATCTAAAAATTGTTATAAGTCCAAAAAAGTTTGACAAAATGTATTTTTGTCTATTTTTCGTGTCCACAAATTCCGTCACAAAATTCTTTGATGATGACTAGTGGACTTTTTTGGACATGGAAAAATTTTCAGATTTTCCATTGACTTTTTGAACTTGGAAAATTTTGGAGTTGATGTTGACTTTTAGGCATTTTGTCAAGCAAACAATTTAGATTTTTTGAACGTAGAAAATTGACTTTTAGACATTTTGTCAGACTTTTTTGGAATTTGAAAAATTTTCAGATTTCCATTGACTTTTT
>FIZU01022846.1:0-16343 GCA_900064475.1 Pseudococcus longispinus | reverse complement strand
GGGGGGGGGGGGGGGGGGGGGGGTCCTGTGGATACCATGCTGAAAATAATTTTTGTTCCCTACATGCTGAAATAGTATAGGATATGATTTTACTCGGTATAATTCGGCGAAAAACCAGACGAAATTCGGTCACGAAATTCTCCGACGGTGACTTTGAGCTGTTTTGTCAGACTTTTTAGAACTTGGAAAATTTTCAAGAACTCAAATGGATTTTTGAACTTGAAAAATTCCAAAAAAGTTCAAATCAGATATTCTGTCAGAAAGGTTTTTTACCTATCGCTGACTTTTATACGTTTTGTCAGACTTTTGAAAATTAGATAAATTTTCTGATTTCTATTGACTTTTTGTACCTACTTGGAATTGGATTTCGTAAATTTTTCAAAAAAATTCCATTAAGAAATTCACCCACGAAAATTCGTTCTACTGACTTTTAGATATTTTGTCTGACTTCTTTCAACTTGGAAAATTTTTCAAAATTTAAAATGACTTTTCGGGCTTGGAAAATTCAATGAGCAAAAGCATATTCTATGTTTTACAGAGTAAAAACTGTTATTTTTGGCAAAAATCGTAATTTTTTTGTAAAAAATCCCGGTTTTGGGCAAAATTGTAATTCTTGGTTAAAATTTCCAGTTTTCAGTCAAAATTATCATTTTTTGGTCAAAATTGTCATTTCAAAAAAATACCGGTTTTGGGCAAAATTGTAATTCTTGGTTAAAATTTCCAGTTTTCAGTCAAAATTATCATTTTTTGGTCAAAATTGTCATTTCAAAGTAAAAACTGTCATTTTTGGTCAAAATGGTCATTTCAAGGTAAAAATTGTCATTTCGAGGTAAAAATTGTCATTTTTGGTCTGAATCACTTTTTTTTGTTAATATTGCCATTTTTTGTCGAAATTGTAATTTTTTAAGTCAAAATTGTCATTTTTGGTTAAAATCGTCGTTTTTGTCAATTTTTTTTGTCTAACTTGGGAATACTTTAGTCAAAATTGTCATTTCTAGGTAAAAAACATCTTTTTGGTCATTTTAGTCTATGCTTTTTTAAAATATTGCGGTTGCATATTCAAAATTGTTATAAGTTTCAAAAAGTCTGCGTCTGGAATTTTATATATATGGGTAGTATGAAAATGACGGAGACTTTTTGAAATGCTGTAGAAATGGTGCAAATTATGAAAAAAAAAACACCTATAAAATTGCTTAAAATTACAAATTGTCATGAAAAATGTTGAATAATGTCTACAAAATGTTTAAAAATTTTCAATAAAAATATTCAAAGGTTGGTGAAAATTGAACAATAGCATCGAAAATTGTGTGGAAATTACTAAAAAAGTGCCAAAACAGTATCGAAAAAATTATATTTTCAATCAATTTTCATAAAAATATAATAATTCATGACTTTTAGAAAAAATTTCAACTTTTTTTTTGAAATTTGAATAAATTTTGGGATATTTAAAGTAATTTTAGCGTTATTTTGAATCACTTAATTACTATTTTATTGAGTTATACTTCTTTTCAACAAAGTTTGCAACAAATTTGAAGAATTTAAATTTCATTTTTACAAATTTTTCTCAACTTAAAAAAAATTTGTAGCATTCCAACTAGTTTGACAAATCTTGAACAAACCTGACGAAATTCAGTACCGAAATTCTCTGACTCTGACTTTTAGACATTTTATCAGACTTTTTTGCACTTGGAAAATTTTTCAGATTTTCAGTGATGTTTTGAACTTGGGTAATTTTATAAATCAGGGCAACTTTCTGATCTTTTGCAAGGTAGAATTTTTGGACTGAAAATTGTAGAAATAATACTGAATTTTAGACATTTTGTCAGACAATCGCTTTAGACTTTTTGGACTTTGAAAATATTATTAAAAATTAGGGTAATTTTCCGACATTTTGTCAGGCAGATTTCTCGGACTAGGAAACTTTCAGAAATTGACTTTATCACATTTTGTCAGAAAAAATTTAGGATTTCTACTTTTTTTTCTGGCGTTGGAAAATTTTAGAGTCGTCAGACAAACACTTCAGACTTTTTGGACTGAAAAAATTGAGAATTCACTCTAATTTTTAAATATTTTATCAGTCTTTTTTGGATTTTAAAAATTTTAGAAATTAGGGTAACTATCCGATATTTTGTTAGGCAGATTTTTCGGACTAGGAAAGTTTCAGAAATTGATTTTTAAACATTTTGTCTGGCTTTTTTGGACTTGGAAAAATTTTCCAGACTTTTATTTGTTTTTTGGCCTTGAAAAATTTTTGAATTCATTCCAAATTTTAGGCATTTTGTCATACTTTTTTAGATTTGGAAAAATTTTCAGATTTTCATTGCCTTTTTGAACATAAAAGATTTCAGAGATAATGCTGAATTTCAGGCATTTTGTCAGACAAACAAATTGGACTTTTTGAACTTTAAAAAGTAATTTTGAAATATTTTGTTATACTTTTTGGAACTTGAAAATTTTTTCAGATTTTGCTTTTTTGAAAGTAGAAAATTATAGAAATAATGCTTCCTTTAAGGCATTTTGTCAGACAAACACAAACTTTTTGAAATTTGAATTAGAAAAAGAAGTGGGTAATGATTTGAAAAAAAAAAACAAAGTGCAAAAGCATATCCTATATTTTATAGCTTCAAGAGTCGTATAGAAATGGCAGGGACTTCTTAAACTTCAATTTGAGAAATTTTATCACAATCTCTCTAAAAAGAAGAAAAATTGATCCAGCGTGAAAAAAAAAAACGATTACGCGAAACGCTGACTAGGTAATGACGAAGCATCAGCCCAAGCGGCGGACCCGTCAGCATCACGGCGACACGAATATTACATATTTTAGGGTTAGAAATAAGTGAAACGTCCCTTGGGTCATTGCGAATTCCGTTATTTTCTTTGATGTGTGAGTTGTTTCGCTATTATCGAAGTTAAATTTTGCATCTTTTGACAAAGCTTTTTAGGTACAATGCGAACATCACGTGCATACTTTTCTACATCGTCTCGGCGAGCTTTAGGCGTGCAAAAGTGGAAAGCTTTATGAAACAGGGGATCTGTAAACCAACTTTCTTATCACACGCCAACTATTCGTCGCTCGGTTCGCCTTCTATCGTCGCGTCTTTTCGATTTATTATAAATTGGTGCTGCGGTTGGTATCGTAAACGAATACGGCGACGTAATCCATTCCGTTCTAATAAATTAAAAAGCAGACTACGCGTAATTACCGCAGCTCGGATCGCAAAACTTCTGACGCCTGGCACGACGTTGTGGTTGTTTACCGCTGTATCGAAGAAAAAGCTAAATCTGTGGGTAATGAAGCTGTAAACGAAAACGCTGTGTCGAGTACCACCATATATATACGAGAGCTGGCGCGCATATTACGATCATGACAAACGACACGGACGCGTTCTACCGTATTAAAGGCAAAGTTCACCATTAATCATTACCCTTTTTCAAGTGTCAATAACCGAACAAATTTTTAATACTTTTTTCCAATCGAAATGGCTTAAATTATTTCCCAACAGCGAGTCGGGCGCATTTTGTCAAAAACCTTCCAAGCTATAGCAATACTACTGACGAATAATCGAAATTGATTTTTTCCCTTTCGTATATTATAGAGATAGGCTTTGTAGGTTGTTTTCTTCGACGGATGGAAAAATTCAAAAAGCTGGAACCGTAAACAAAGCGTAATTGTTGGACGCGCGAAAACGAATTTATCGCAAACTTGGAACAGAAATAGTTTACCCGAGAGACCTCGAAAGCATTGTACGAGTCAACTTTTTCATTTTCTATTATCTCCCATCCAACGTGCGAATAACTTTTGATAAATCGCGAAACTCTGGGGAAAGCTGCGCCAACGTTATCCATCAAAAATAACATCAAATCTTTCTTGATTGCGCCGTATGGCAAAGGCGTTTGTCACTTAAAGACTTGCCCTTGTACGAACTTGCCGGTAGCCTTTTTTTCCGAAGCGATGACAAAGCGGAGAGATATTAAAGCGGTCAAATCTGTTTCGTGGTTACGAGCGAAATGAAAAATTACTTTTTTTAATTTATGCAAATTGATTTATCAAGGTGGTAAATTAGATTCAGGTTTTTTGAAAATTTAATCAATGGAATAGGTTGCGAATTTTTCAATTAAATTATTATCGTTGTTCACTAAATTGATTGGTGGGTTGATTTTTATAAAATAATATGAATTACTAAATTGCTGAAATTGAATTAAGTTTGCTTTCATAATCCTTCTGCGAAGATATGCATTGATTGTAAAAATTAATTGCGAATGGTAAAATTTTGAATAATTTTGAAGAATTAATTGTGAGATACTCGTATTGAGACCATTTTTTCCAAAAAAAAAAAATAAACACAGGGCACAGAAGTTAATTTATATCCACACGTAAAATTCCTGGAAAGTTGTTCAAAATAATGAAATATTTATGGAATTTTATAAAAATGATGGGAAATGTAATAATACAATTTGTCATAAAAAATGTTTGAAATACGAGAAAATTTTTCGAATTGGCCTTCAAAATTTAATAAAGTAAGACTGAAGCTGTCTGAATTAATGTTAAAATTGGTTAAAAATCATAAAAATTCTTCAAATCGAAATTTAAAAAATTAAAATTTCTATTAAAATTGCGAAAAGTTGTTCGAGATTTATCACACTATTTGAAGTTTTACAAAAAATGTTAAAAATTGGGTAAACCTTGTCAAAATGGGCGAAAAGTTCTTCAAATTTGTTGCAAATATTGTTGAAATGAAGTATAAATCGATAAAATACTAATTAAATGGTTCAAAATAACGCTAAAATCACTTTAGACATCCCAAAAACATACTAAAATTTGAAAAACATTTTTAAATTTTCTCTAAACGTAGTGAAGTATTATATTTTTATGAAAATTGGTTGAAAATGTAATTTTTTCAACACCTCAGCGTATTTTTCCATATTTTAAGTAGTTTTCATACAATTTCGACAAATTTTCGATGCTATTGCTTAATGTTTACCAACTTTTGGATATTTTTATTAAAAATTTAAAAAAATTTTGTAACTTTTCCAACAATTTTATTGACATTATTCAACATTTTTTATGACAATTTGTAATTTTAGGCAAAATGTGTAGTTTTTTTCCATAACTCGTACAATTTTTACAACATTTCCAATAATTTCACAATCAAAAGGGCGAATCAAAAAAAAAAAAGTTTGAAACAATTCTACTTTTTTCATCATTGGTTGCTTTTTGTTCCCTCCTATTTTCTCTAAATGTTACTTAAAGTTACTTTTTTTGTGACTTTTTATTTGAAAAAATTGAAAAAAAGTTAATTTTTAATGAATTTTTTGTTTTTTTTTCTCGAGTTGATGTACGAGTGTAATTCACCTTATCTAAAATTGTAAAAAACTTGAAGCAGAAAGAGTGAATAAATGAAATCGAAAGAAGCTTTTACCCCTGCAAAGCAGAGTGGAATGAAGTTAAAACTATAACTCAATTTAACTCATTTTTTTGACCTTTATACTTGGAAATTAAGATTTAAAAAAAATTGGTAACTTTAGAGAAGTACATAGATTAAGCGAACCAGAATTTATGTTGGATACCGCTCAGTCTTTTTTTTTCAGGTGCCGGTTCCTTTGAAGAGGTTGATAGGTGCGTCGAACAAAGTCAACCATCGTCGAATCAACGAATTTTTACTCAATTTGACGAAGTTAATGCAGGTCTACCTATTTCAACATTTGGCTTTTAAGATGAAAATCGATAGGTTGATATGGGTCGGTTACAGTTGACCTATTTCAACCTTTGGTTTTCACGACAGAAAACGATAGGTTGATATGGGTTGGCCGCAGTCGACCTATTTCCATCTTTGGTTTTCACAATGGAAATCGATAGGTTGATATGGGCCAACCGCTGTCAACTTCTTTTAACTTTTGGTTTTTACAATAGAAATCGATAGGTTGATATGGGTCGACCGCAGTTGACCTATTTCGACCTTTGGTTTTTACAATAGAAGTTGATAGGTTGATATGGATCAACCGAAGTCGACCTATTTCGACCTTTGGTTTTCATGATAGAAATCGATAGGTTGATATGGGTCGACTTTAACCTTTAGTTTTTCTGGTGAAAATCGATAAGTCGATATGGGTTGGCCGCAGTCGACCTATTTCAACCTTTGGTTTTTGTGATGAAAATCGATAGGTTGATATGGGTCGACCTTAGTTGACCTATTTCGACCTTTGGTTTTTATAATAGAAATCGATGCGTTGATATGGATCGACCGCAGTCGACCTATTTCCACCTTTGGTTTTCATGATAGAAATCGATAGGTTGATATGGGTCAACCGTAATTGACCTATTTCGACCTTTGGTTTTTACAATAGAAATCGATAGGTTGATATGGATCGACCGCAGTCGACCTATTTCAACCTTTGGTTTTCATGATAGAAATCGATAGGTTGATATGGGTCGACCGTAGTTGACCTATTTCGACCTTTGGTTTTTATAATAGAAATCGATAGGTTGATATGGGTCGACCGCAGTCGACCTATTTCAACCTTTGGTTTTTACGATAAAAATTGATAGGTTGATATGGATCAACCGCAGTCGACCTATTTCAAACCTGCCCTATTTCGACCTTCGGTTTTTCCGATGAAAATCGATAGGTCGATATGTGTCAACCGAAGTCGACCTTTTTCGACCTTTGGTTTTTACGATAGAAATCGATAGGTTGATGTGGGTCGACCGCAGTCGACCTATTTCAACCTTTGGTTTTTATGATGAAAATTGATGGGGGTTGATATGGGTCGACCTCAGTCTACCTATTTGAACCCTCGTTTTCAATAAAAAGTTAGTGAGGTTGAAAGTAGTGGAGAGCGATCGACTGTTGTAAAACTGTGGTTATGAAACCATTCTCACTTTGCCCGTTTCACTAATCGAGAAAATTTTCGACTTGCAAAGTGCCAAGAACCTGTACGGATGTTTTATTATGGCTTTACTTTAGTAGGTAAATGAATAGGTAAAAATGACCGAATTTTGTAAAGAAACTTCATCAAGGCTATTGAATCAATTCCATTCATCGGGAATTTTCTCATATTCTTGAAGTTTAAACGTATTATAAAAGTATAAAAAAGGTCAAAAATATCGTTATTAAGTTAGTAAAAATGGCCAAAGATGATAAATATTTGAAAATGTTGTTGAAATTGTTAAATTTTCTTCAAAATTTTGTAAAAACAATGTTAAAATTGTCAAGAAATTATTTTAAAAAACATCGAAAGAGTTGTTAAAATCGTCGATACTTCCATAAAAATCGTAGAAACTTTCTGATGATTATGAAAATCGTCAAAAATTCAAACAAATTTCGTATATTTTCATAAAAATCAGTAAAAGCTTCGTTAAAAAGGTCAAAAAAGTCATTAAAAGTATCGAAAATCTTATAAAAATTGTAAAAATATTCTTAAAAATCATTTCAGAATTTTGTAAAAGTTGTTAAATTCCTTTTAAAAGTTGCCATACCTGTTCACAAATTTAAAAAAAAAAATCATTAAAAGTAATCCAAAAGTTGTATAAAATTATTAAAATTTTTGAAAATGTAATGAGAATTCTACCAGTTTTTACGAGATTTTTGACTTATTTCATGATTTTTTGACAGTTTTTACAATACTTGTACAAATTGTTGTAAAATTTTTGACAATTACTATGACAAAATTTTCGACAATTTTTATGGGTTTTAATCATTTTTTTTTTTATTCCAAATAATTTTTATGAATATTTTGATAATTTTTATGAAATTTTTGACAGTTTTCAAATACAAAAAATTTATGGATTTTTACAATATTTGAAATGGTTTGAACTACTTTGTACAATCTGAAATTTTCTCAGTCCAAAAAGCCATCCAAAAAAGACATGAAAATTGGAATTTGGTCGGTTACCTTTTTTTAAATAATAAAAAATGGTTGCTACAGTTGCCTTTTTTTTTTTTTTTTTGGAAAAATTAATTTAGTTACGATGTTTGATTTAAAAGATTTATGACATTTTAATCAGTTATTGTGCTTTGAAAAGTTTATTATTTTTACAATTTTTTCCTTCTGAATACACACGTGTTGAATAAATTGCCTAATCCAATTCAAGAAAGGCGTTCACCATAAACTTACCGCATTTATTAAAATATTCCTCTAACGTAACAGGCGAATCGGTTAGGCAACTTTAAAAACATGAAATATCAACGTAGTATTGCAATAATGAGCTTTTATTTTAACTTAGATTTCAATCAATTGAAAATCCAATTGAGACAAGCACATTTATTTTAAACAATTGATAAATTATAATTCGTGTGAACTGATATTTTATTCTTTCGATCACCAATATATAAATCATACTACCCAAGACTGGAAAGACTGTAGCAACAATTCAATTACAAACCGAGTAGATTTCGACTTACTATCACACCAAATTGAACTTGCATTTTCGAGCAATATCATTTCACCGGAGCAGATACACTTGCAACATGAGCGAGCAGATGCGAAAACGACATCTCGATATCTTCGCATCATCGCGGTGATCTTCGAACCGTGTGAAAATTACGATTACGAGTCGAACACGCCACAGAATGGGGAGCAGATCCCGAAACAGTGCCGCAAAAATGACGTCGCTTCGCAACAACCCAAGAATAAGGGTAGTATTAGTCTGGAGCAGTACATGCAGCCACGATATAAAAAGCACAACGGTATTCGCATCAGCCGATACCGCGTCAAAGATTCGAGGGAGAGAGCACCGAATCGGCGGGGGGTTTCACAGTTGAAAGAAAATTGAGACAAAGGTAATGAGGCGATACAAATGCCATCAGAACTTGTCACTTTCATCTTTCGTCGGTGTTAAATCTCTCTTTAGCCCATTTTTCTTTGTTAATTTCGACCCAGCACTTGTTACGAACGAGGATATTTTAACAAATTATCCGCTTTGAATAATTTCACCGTATCCCCGTTTTCGTTTTGGTTTGGGGGGTTTCGTTTTAACCCGGTGTGCGCGGTGCGGGCGGGGTCGAGCTTTTAAATTGGGGTGTCTTTATAAGCGTTTAACATAAATTAAACCCCGGCGTGTATTACGCGTTGTTGCAGAGAGGGGAGGAAGTCGGATCGTTGAAATTAGTGTTTAAAAGGTTGTTTAAATTTTAAACGGTTGTAGGTTGACAATGCTTTTTTGCCACCCGGATCGTGTTCGCGGCGCGAGCAAGATTAATTGATACCTCGAGCGTTGCTTAATGCAGATTTTCTTTTCCTTCGTTGATTCCGATGCTTTTTAAGCCGTACTTTACTTTTAAAACGATCGTTGTGTGTGGAAGGCGTACTCGTAAATGATTCCAAGTGGTATTTTTTTAAGCATTTGAGTTGTATTGCTGTGTTTTTGGATGGAGTTTTTTCTCATTTTGTATTTAAAAAACTTTACAGCTATTACCATGTATCAGGGTGTGGGATTTGAAGGGAGGGGGTATCAAAATCCTTTGCACGACTCTTGAAGTCCATTCTGACCATTTTTATCAATGTCTGATTGACATTTGTTTTTTTTAAATTCATTGCCAGCAGATTCCATGGCCTTATTCCATCCATATGGGCTAAAATTTAAGGAGTGGGGTTTCATTGGTGGCACAATTTCGTGCTGGAAATGGACATGATCTTGAATCAAAATTCAAAAAATAAATTGTTAAATTTCTATGAGGAGGGAGGAGGGCAAAAAAACTAAAAAAAGTTGATACCAAGTCCATTGGGAGAGGCTGATGTACTGTCGCAAGATTTTCTTATTTCCGAAAAACTTGAATAAAAAACAAATAGGGTGAAGAAATGATAAAATTTTGATTTCAACTGTCCCAAATTTTAAAATTTTTACCAAAAAAATATTTTGAAATGTCAAAAAATGCTTTAAAAAATGACGAAATTCAGATTTTTTCTGTGCCAAATTTGAAAAGGGGTTTCAAAAAATGTTGAAAATGTTGAAAAATGACATAATGTAGAAACTTTGATTTTTCTTGTCCCAAATTTGAAGATTCTCTCCAAAAAAAAAAGTTGAAAAAATGTCAAAAATGTTTTTGAGAATGACAAGAATATGTATGCTTCTGTGCCAAATTTGGAAAAAATTTTCAAAAAATTGTTAAAAATGTTGAAAAATGACAAAAATGACAAAATTTCAATTTTCCTGTTCCATTTGACATTTTTTTTCCAAAAAAAGTTGAAAAAACTTCGAAAATGCTTTAAAAAATGACGAAATTTAGATTTTTTCTGTACCAAATTTGAAAAGGGTTTCCAAAAAATGTTGAAAATGTTGAAAAATGACAAAATTGACGAAATTTTAATTTTTCCTGTTATATTTGACGATTTTTTCCAAAAAAAAGTTGAAAAAACTTCAAAAATGTTTTTAAAAATGACAAAATTTAGATTTTTTCTGATCCAAATTTGAAAAAGTTTTCGTTAAAAATGTTGAAAAATGACAAAAATGTAGAAATTTTGATTTTTCTTGTCCCAAATTTGAAGATTTTCTCCAAAAAAAAGTTGAAAAAACGTCAAAAATGTTTTTAAGAATGACAAAATTTTTATTTCTTCGGTGCCAAATTTGAAAAAAGTAGAAATGTTTAAAATGTTGGAAAATGACAAAGTTTTAATTTTTCTTCTCCCATTGAAAAATGACGAAATTTTGATTTTTTCTGTCCCAAATTTTAATATTTTTGTACCTCGATGCTCAATTATACATCTAGACGTCAAAACAAACATTTTGAAAAAAAAAAGGTCAAAATCGGTACATTGGAAGAGAGGCTAATGAACTATCGCAACGTTTTTTCAAGCCTGAAATATTGAAAATATGGATTTTTTCAGTCCGAAACGATATGTGCAGATCTCAATCTTTTTTCTTTGGAAAGATCACGATTTTGATCATCACCCCCAGATCTGGGCAGAGATCAAGATCATAAAAACTTAAGAACAGTGAAGTAAGATCAGCATCCTGAGATCATAAAGATCGCTGTAAAAAATTATTTGAAATCGCAATCTCATTTCTATTTCAAAATGTTTATTTTGACATGTAAATGTGTAAACATTTTACAAAGGGAGAGAAAAAAAATAAAATTTTCGTTATTTTTAAAAACATTTTTGACGTTTTTTCAACTTTTTTGGGAAAATTGTTCAAATTTGGGACAAGAGGAATCAAATTTTTGTCATTTTTCAACATTTTTAACATTTTTACCCCTTTTAAATTTGCCACCAAAAAAATCAAAATTTTGTCGTTCTTCAAAACATTTTTGATATTTTTTAAACTTTTTTTGGAGAAAATCTTCATATTTGCGACAGGAGAGTCAAAAATTCGTAATTTTCGTAATTTTCCAGAATTTGTAACAGTGAGGGGGATGGAGGATTCTCAAATTTAGGACAGTAAAAATCAAAATTTTGTAATTTTTGAAAATATTTTTGACGTTTTTTCAACTTTTTGGAAAAAGTTTTCAAATTAGAGACACCAAGAATCAAAATTCCGTCATTTTTGTCATTTTCCAACGTTTTTAACAGATTTTTTTGGGAGGGAGGGAGGGTGGAAGGGAAGGATGGAAGGGGGGGGGGAGAATTGTGAAATTTAAAACAATCAAAATCAAAATTTCGTCATTTTTAAAAACATTTTCAACGTTTTTTCAACTTTTTTTTGGATATAATCCTCAAATTTGGCACTGAAAGAAGAAAAAATTCGTCATTTTCGTAATTTTCCAGCATTTGTAGCAGGGGAGGATTTTCAAATTTAGGTCAGTAAAATTTAAAATATATTTTTTTAAATTATGTAATTTTCCAACCTTTTTAACAGGTTTTTTCGGGAGGGGGGAGGGGAGATGGATGGAGGAGGAATTGTGAAATTTAAAACGGTCAAAATCGAACTGTCGTCATTCTTAATAAAACATTTTTCAAATTTTTTCAAGTTTTTTTGGAGAAAATCTTCAAATTTAGCACAGAAATAATAAAAAATTCGCCATTTTCGTAATTTTCCAGCATTTGTAACAGGGGAGGTAGGGTGAGGGATTTTCAAATTTAGGACAGAAAAAATCATAACTTCGCATTTAGCACGGAAATAATAAAAAATTCGTAATTTTCGTAATTTTCCAGCATTTGTAACAAGGGGGGGGGGGTGAGGGATTTTCAAATTTAGGACAGAAAAAATCATAACTTCGCAGTTTTAAAAAATATTTTTACTGTTGTTTCAACTTTTTTGAAAAAAGTTTTCAAATTTTCAGCAGGAAAAATCAAAATTTCGTCTTTCATGTCATTTTCCAACCTTTTTAACAGTTTTTTTTTGGGTGGAGGGTGGATTGTGAAATGTAAAACAATCAAAATGAAAATGTCGTAATTTTTAAAAACATTTTTTACATTTTTTCAACTTTTTTGGGAAAAGTTTTTAAATTTGGGACAGGAAAAATAAAAAATTCGTAATTTTCGTAATTTTACAGCATTTGTGGGGGGGGGGGGTATTTTCAAATTTAAGACAGTCAAAATGAAACTTTCGCAATTTTTTCTACATTTTTGATCTCTTTTTCAATTGTTTTGAAAATAAGAAAATCCTTGTGACAGTTCGCCAGTCTCTCTCAATGGACCAATTGGTCATTTTCTTTTCAAAATGTTTCTTCTGATGTGTAGATGTGTCATCAAGCATTGGGGTCCAAAAATTTTCAAATTTGGGACAGATAAATCTAAATTTCGTCATTCATTAGGCATCGAGATCCAAAAGATGTCATTTTTTTGACATTTTTGGGAAATATTCCCGTTCTGAAGTACTTTTAAAATATCCTGTTATACCTTTGGACAATCTGCCAATCTCTCCCAATTAACCGATTTTGACAATTTTCCCCTCAAAATGTTTTATCTCGCTTGTATAAATTTGTCATTTTTCATCGAGTCCCAAAAATTTCCCAATTTGAGGGTGAAAAAAGTCAAAATTTTGTTATTTTTCTCAACATTTCTTGAAATTAGTTGATACCTAATATTTCCATAAATTAAAATAGAGTTCGCTGAACTGATCTTGACAATTTTTTTTTTCAATCTGTTTCTTTGGACGTATTAGATCTGTCATCAAGCATCGAGGTCCAAAAATTTTCAAAGTTAGGTTGAGGTCGTGGAGGGGGCAGCGGACCGAGACCCCAATGTGTTTTTATTTCAACGCGGACAAACTTAAAAATATTGACAAATATAACGAAATATCTTAGAATCACTTGATTTAGATCACTTGAGTGGTGATATTTTGATTTTTTTGATCTTTTTTGCAAAATGATCCTACTCAATACTCATATTTGATCATACCCAAAAATTAGCATCTAACAGCGATTGAGTTTGTCATTTTTTTTTTGACCTCGAGAAACGTTTTCACACCCACAGCCCTCCTCCAATTGACCTAGGAGGTTCTTCTATCTTCGGTATGTACATTTAGTGGGCGCCCTAAATGTGGGGGGGGGGGAGTTGGTCTGAAGAAAACTCGATTTTATGGTTATTTTTCTGAATTCCCAAATTTTGTGTCATGACTTAAATGCACACTCAAATTTGCTAGGGGGTTTGTCCTTTGAAATCTACATCAAGTAAGAGTTCTACGCGTGCCTTTTGGAGGGTTTTTATTTTTCGGGTCCCTTTCCACCCCTTTTCATCTCAAAAACTCGATTTTAGAGCTATTTTTCACTGTTTTCAATTTGAAAAACCTCGTGTAGTAAACCCATAATCCACTTCAATTGACCTAAAAGGTTCTTCTTTGGTATGTAGATTTAGTGAGTGTCCTAGATCCGCTCGGGGAGGGGGGAGGGGTCAATCATTTTCCCCTCACACATTTTCATTCTCGAGAAAACTTGATTTTAGGGCGGCCAATCAAATTTACTTAAGAGTTTGTCCTTTCACATATATATTAAGTAAGGCTTCTAGATGTCCCGTTTGGGAGGGGGGCGTCTTTTCAGGCATTTTCCACTCCCTTTCACCTCAAAAACTCTCGAATTTAGGGCCAGTTTTCGCTAATGACACCTAAAAATTAACTTGAGGGCTGTTCATTGGCATGCAGATTTATCAATAAAAGTTCTAGATGTGCTTTTCGATGGTTTTGTTTTTTCAGCCTTCTTCCAACTTCTTTGGGGCAATTTTTGAGAAAAGAATCAAATGATTCATTTCGACCTACTTCGTGTTTATTCCTCCTCCCTCCCCCCCACCTCAATCAATTTCGAAGCATGGATCTGATTTACGAGTATTTTGCAGAATTTTCGATATTCTTCGTCATTTTGTCCTATCCTCCATTTCCAAAACAAATCGTCCCATCGTCACTAGCCCTCAGTCTTCCTTTCTGCACACCTATTTAATAAACTCATCGTTAATGTAGGCGTCTCCACACTCGACGGTTGCTCTTTTGCGCTCAGTCAGCGTTCCAAAGTATCGCTCCATGAATGATGCGCCGACGATGACACTACAATTTCCTTCTTTTTTTTTCCTCCCCATACTCGTCCGCACTTATATGTGCTATACGAAGAGTACTGCCAGATAATATATACGTATACCTAATGTACGCGCCGCACAAAGACGCTGTCGAACGAGCAAAAGAAAAGAACGACGCGACGTATAAATTAATTTATTCGAATTCTGTGCACGCGGTGGCGATGATGATGACGATGCTGCTTTTGCTGCCGCTACCGCTGCGCTTTATGACGACCAACGACGCAAGATGAG
The DNA here is from genome assembly GCA_900064475.1 of Pseudococcus longispinus. Taxonomy (NCBI): domain Eukaryota; kingdom Metazoa; phylum Arthropoda; class Insecta; order Hemiptera; family Pseudococcidae; genus Pseudococcus; species Pseudococcus longispinus. Next base: position 1,670 of record FIZU01022846.1, on the reverse strand, counting down.
TAAAGAATACAAATCTATATAATAAAGCAAAGAGAAGTGTTCGAATTGGAAACGAAAAAAAAAAATAGGGGGTGCCATGCCACTCTTCTGTTCTTCACGCAGCTGCCATCTTTAAAATGGGAACGCGGCCGCCGCCTAGGAAAGAATACTATATCATCGAGCTTTGTCATTTATTCTTGTTGGGTACTGGCGTATCTCAGTACTTATGTGTATACAAGACTACTCCTTTAAGGTATGTCTCACTCGCTCCTCATTCGCGGCCACTACACATTGCAAAGAGCGTATAGTACAGATCTATACGTCTGTTATAACAACACCAACAACAACAAGACGATGATGAGGATGCAGAAGACGAAGAAGAAGAAGGAGAAAACTGTCAAACTTGGAAATACGACTTATATACGGTTGTATTGCTGCATGTGTGCGTATATACGTAGAGTTGAAGAGCACATGTACCATTATCGACTGGGCTGCGACGGAGAAGAAGAGGAGCAGAAAAAAAAAACAAAATGGCGTTCGGTTCGTTTGATCATGATGTCGGAAAAATAAATAAAAACGTGATGTTACGTTTTGTTGTACAAACAAGCTCGCGATGGTTCATGCGGCGATGTTCGATTATGCTTTTACCCAATTCTATTTGTAATATGAAGACATTCTAGAATACGATAAATGTGGGATTGCTGTATGGAAATGATTTTTTTTTCCAGAGGTATGTCGAACGAGAACGAATTAATCGCGATTTGTCGACGTCGTTTTGTTTGTTTATGGGGGGTTTTGTTTGATGTGGAGACTGGTCGAGTGCTAGGAGATGTTGGTATGATTGCTGGAAATGGAAATTGCAAAAAAAAAAAGGTGATTTTGAAACTGAATATAGTGAAAATGATGGAAAAGTGTCAAATTATCAATAAAAGAAGTGAAAAAATCGAAAAATCTAATTGAATTTGACTGAAATGATGAAATTTTAGCGTTTGAAGACCTAAATTTTCGCCCTTGGTGCGCTCTGGATCCATAAATTTACTTCCTTTGAACAGTTGATTTTCGTTTTCGTACTTCTAAATGTCGTCTACTTTTTGCTTTTTAATTTTTTTTACCTCTAATGTATTTAGGGGGCACGAGGTCTGGGCCCCCCTGACCGAAAAGTTGGAGAAAATTAAGAATTTTCAATTTTTATTTAATTATTTTGATCAAATCCATATATATAAAATCCACGACCTGTCCGTCTGTTCGTCCGTAACGCTGACATTTTCCGTGATTTTTTGACATTTTGTCAGACTTCAAGTTGATGACATTTTTAAAAAGCTTAGGATGACTTTTAGAAATTTTGTCAAACTTAATGTTGATGACATTTTTAAAAAATCCTGAAATGACCAAAAAGATGATTTCTACCTTGAAATGACAATTTCTACTTTGAAATCACCATTTTGACCAAAAAATGACAATTTTGATAACAAATTATACGTTGGACTAGAAAATAAAATATACGACAAAAAAACGATGATTTTGACCAAAAATGTTAATTTTAACAAAAAATTACAAATTTTTACAAAAAAATCACCATTTTTACCTTAAAATGACAATTATGACCAAAAATTCATAGTTTGGACGAAAAATAAAACAATTGATAAAAAACGGAGATTTTGACCAAAAATTATACTTTCTACTTTGAAATC
>FIZU01022843.1:0-11677 GCA_900064475.1 Pseudococcus longispinus | reverse complement strand
CGAAATAAAACTGAAATGATTTTTCGAGACTGAAACTAAAACTAAAACTGAAAAAGAAAAATCTAAAACTGAAACTGAAAAGTCAAAAACTGAAACGGAAACCGAAACTGAAAAAACTATTGGTTTCAGTTTCAGTTTAATTTTTTTTTTTGTTGGAAATTGGTTTGAAATATAAAATAACAAAAATGAAAATGTATAATTCTAATGTCTAATTGTGAAATAAATGAATCGGAAAAGTCAGAAGCCGTCTAAATCGCACCTTTGAAATTTTTCAGGAGAGTGAAAAAGCTGCTCACTCCTAGGATAATTAATATAAATCCTTAAAAATTTCCACCAATGTTCGTTATTACCTTAATTTTAATATGATTATAGTTTTGTTGCTCAATATTGTTATCATATCCTTTTATAAACAAAAGAAAAATTGACTTAGTCGCTTTCTGTGTGTTTTCTCAACTTTTTTTCATCAACTTCCCAAAAAAAGTACACATTCTGAAAAATTTGAAATTTTAATCGATATTATCACAAAATTAAAAAAAAAGAACATTTTCACAAAATTAATTTTCTGAAAATCGGTTTATATAGTAAAGTCGATCACCCGAGTCGGTAGAGCCTCCACGAAAACGTTGGAATTGTGTGCAGAACACGCAGAAAGCGATCAAGTCACTGACTTAGTCGCTTTCTGTGTCTGAAATCAAGAAATCAAAACTAACACTGAAACTGGAAACCCCCAAACTGAAAACTGAAAACCAAAACTGAAACTGAAATGATTTCAGTTTTCCATCCCTGAGGAAAAATATGGATCTCCAAAAACTTTATGCCTTAAATCTTCATATAGCCTTTTTGATTGACTCGTAAACTGTCAAGTCGAAAATCAAGATTTATAGAATCATGATTGCCACGATTTAGGTGAAAATATCGCTGAGGTAGGTAATCTAGAAATCACGAATTAATAACAAAAGTTGTAAAAAAAATTTGAAATTGCTATAAAAATCATTCAAAATAAGATAAAATTGCCCAAAAAAAAACCATAAAAATTGTCAAAAATGGTGCTCGAACCTGAATGCCAGCAAAAATATTGTAAAAACGGTTTATTACAATTGTCGAAAAATTTTGTAAAAATTCTTGAAATTGTCATAAAAATTGGTAAAAATATCGTAAAAATAGTCAAAAAATTATCAAAATTATCAAAAAATCTCGTGAAAATTGTTAATATCTCCATAAAAATTATTCAACATGAAAAAATGATAGAAAAATCATGAAAATAGAAGAAACCATGCAGGGTTGTCTACCATTTGAAATGAATGAAAAAAAAAAAAAATGGAGAATATTCTCGACATTTTCTTCCAGAGAATTCTTAAAAATGCTCGTGCTCAATGAGCGAATTCTCGCTGAGAATATTCTCTGTGCCATCCCTAAAAATAGCTTTTAAAAAAACTAAAATTTTGGCTAAAAATATTCAAACTATGCTAGAAAATGTCGAAATATGTCGAAGGAACCCCCTTAAAATATCTAAAATATGCAAAAGAAGTAGGCTATGTCTTTAAATCAGAAATATGCAAAATATGTTCAATAAAATGAGGCTCATTTTGCAGGAAATTCAGGATTGTGAAATGAAATTTTTTAAAAATTATTTTGTTTTGTGGTCAATCAATTTTTTCGTTTTCATTTTGTTTCGTTATTTTGTATGGCTCAGTTTTTTGTTTCGTTTTTTCCATCATATTCATGTGGGGTATTCAAAATAATGGAAATTTCGTCTAGAATTCAATTCTGCATCCAAAATTCAGTTCTTTCACCACGTGTCAATTTTCTTCCAAAAATAGGTAACAAAATAAACTCAAATTTTGGGGAAAATTTGGTAAAAAAAATACCATTTTTTTAGGTTAAAAAATAACCATACAAAAAAGCAAAATTGAAAAAATTCTGATGCGACATGCTAATGCAAAGTGCAAAATATTTTTTAATTTTTTCAATTTTATTTTTATTTCAATTTTGTAAAAAAAAAAAACTCGTAAATCATTTTCTTATTTAACCCAATCCCAAAAAGTTTAATTGGTTTTCGGGGTTCCAGAAGCAAACATTTTTTATTCCGCATTTTTTTACCCTTTTTATTGAAAACCTCCCTTTTTTATATTAAAAAACCGAAAGTGATTTCGTTGCATTTGTAAAAGGGTAAAGTATAGTGTACGAGTATAGTAACCAGGAGTACCATGCGAACCAAACCTAAATCTAAAACCTGAAAAAATCCGATTATTTTGATGAAACTTGAAAAAAGCCTTTTCAACCCCCAAAAAGATCAACACCTGAAACCCAAAACCAAAACTTTGAACTTGAAATCCAAAACCTAAAAAAAAGGTTCGAATTTGCCAGCCTTAGGCCCAAAATTTTCGAAAAATCAAAAACCAAAAGTTGAAGCAATACATATGCACGTTGAACTTGTTTATTTATAAATTTCTATATGTTGTTTAATGTTTCATTATGCCAAAAATGTATTTAAGGGAGTGTTCTGGCCTCAGGGGGTCTGGATCCTTTTGACAGCTAAATTTGAATAAATTGTATTAAAACAAAAAATTCATTAAAATCTAAATTTGACCTGAGACATCAATAATCTAAGGTTTTGATCGATCCAGATCCGAATTATTAATTTAATCATAATCTATGTTTAATGATCATTCAGTTTTTTAATACTTCATGTGGAGTTGGGTTGGATTATGTTAGGTTAGGTTTATTATAATAACAAATTTCAAAACGAGAATCGATATTTTTGTTGATAAATATACATTCCAATTTTAGTACAAGTGTGTAAATTAGCCAATCTGTCAAATTTCAGGAGTAAAAATATAATTCTTTAAAATTTCTCATTTATAATTTTTCAGTTTTATTGCAATATTACAATTATAATATTTAGTAAGGCCAATTTTGAATATGAAGAATCATCAAACCATATTCGGCATACCCATAGGCACCTAGATCTATTGATTTTATATGCAGAATGATAGCCTATAGGCCTAGGTACATTAGCTCACTTAGCTCTCTACATCATTAATTAATAACATTGACGATGAAAAAATTCAGCACTTGAAATACCTTTATTTTTCTTTCACGGCCAAGTCAAGATCAATATAACTAGCGTATAATTGCTAATTCCTCAAGTGTTTAAATTAAGAGGGATGAAACTCGTGCATCCCCCACTTTTACGTACCATGCTCGAATGCACCTCCTTTAGAAATTACATTAACCTATTTTTACCATATCGTACAAACTTTTGCCACTCCTAATTACCTCGTTAGTTAAAAATAAACTAGTTTAATCAACGCCCTTGCATACCTACACGATGCACCCCACCATACCCATAAAAATAGGTACTCTTTAATAAAATTAAAACGAAAATTAATCAATTTGCATGAACACCAATCAATCATGGCGTCTTGGCCGTTGAAAGTTTTAAATTAACCTACGTTCGGTAAACTATTGCTCGTAATTACATAATGCGTTATGTATGTACACGAAAAAAACATCTTAAACGTACTTCCCCATTGTCCGAAATGTCAACATCTTTGTAAAACTACGCGGTTCATCGAATATGCCACCCTTTCCCTATCTGAGCCATGGCCTGCTTATAAAGAAATACCTACTTTAATCATATTTCGCAGCAGAGTATTGTCAACAGTTAAACATTATCATTTAATCCATTGTTACAAGAAATATCACCCCGGTGGCGAATATTTACACTACAATGATTATTAATTTTAAAGGTCAAAACGTTAAATACTCGGCTGATTCGAAAAATTCCAATTCCTATCGCGTGTTTTCTCATTCGGGGATTAAATATACGTATTTTTTTGTAAAAAAGTTAAAAATCACAATTCTTTTCCTCCGCTGGTTTTAAATATTCCAGTCCTGTGAGAAATTAACTTTTTTTGAAAGCTTCTAACCTCAGAAAAAAAACGTTCGCTTGATTTGTATTGTAGTTTAAAATACCTTTCAAGGGAATAATTTGCTGAGTTTTAAGTTAATTTTAAAACGTTAAACTATCTTTATAAACTTTTTCTCATTTTCGATCTTTACATATAAATTTCGTATACAGGTGGGAGAAAAGTACACTTTGTTGTCTTAGGTACCATTTGAAAACGTTCGTATAAAATCCTTTCATTTTTTTCCCTTTTTAATCAGCTTAGATTTTTTATGTAGATACTTTTTCAGAAAAAGTATCTACATTTTCAATTTCTATAGATGTAAAGTAAATGGAATAAAATTATAGAATTGAAATTCTTATTTAGTTTACTGTATGGAAAATAAAATACGGATTTTTTTTCTGTTTTCATTAAAACATAATTTTTTACTCTTGACATAAACTTGAAATTTTCAATAAGTAGGTATGAGTAATATTATACCAATGTAATTTTTTTCTATGGTGAGTAGGTATGAATAGGCATTCAACGAAAAATTTGGGGACGAAGACGACCAAAATACGAATACGTAGATTTCTGACTTTATGAATGATTTCCTAAATTGCTTTTAAAAAATGAAGAATTCAAAGTTATTTTTAGAAAAATTTCACAGTTTTTCAAATTTTTCTCCAAACCAAATTTCAACTAAAAATACAGTTTAGGTGTGTAGAGAAGACAAATCCCAACAGAAAATAATATTTTTAATCAAAACATTTAAGTGAGATGGAGAAGGTTTGTTTGGTCAATCTGCGTAAGATTTTTCAATTTTGAAAATTTATAATTTCGTTGAAAAAAACGGAGACATAATACTTATTCATTCTCGTCCTGAAAACGAAATGAAAATAGGGCTCTAAGAATAATGTTGATTCACCCCCCCCCCCCCCCACCCATAAAAATTTCAAGTGGCCAAGCTGATTTTTAGATTTTTAGCAAATGTTTGAAATTTAAAAAAAATTATTTTTCAATTAAAATTTTAAATTTTTGAAATACATCTACCAACTTTTCCAGTAAAATAATCGAACATCGATAGCATGCCTAATACCCCCCACCCCAACTGAATTTCGCCACAATTCTGGCCATTTTGGAGCGTCCAGTGACATTATGATTTTCTTCAGTATTTTCCAATTTCTTCTATGTACAGAAAAATTAACCAAGACAGCTTAAAATCATATAATCATATGCTTACCTCATTTTAAACAGTTTAACAAGAAAATCCATCAACCAGACATTTTGGATGTTTTTTTGACTAATGTAAAAATTCTAAAAGAAACCAAAATACAGAGTGTCTGGTGAGCGAGCTGTCAAACTTGGAACTTGGATATAACCACGTAACACCAAAAAAATAGGTATTAACGTTAGATAAACAGGTTGCCTATCCTCAACATTTAAGGGGCACTGCTTTTTCTAAAAATTTCAATTTAAAACTGATGTTTGATTATGGAAGTGAGTAGGACTTCAAAAACTGAACAAATTCTCTTCTTATAATTTTTTGCCTAAAATCAAAATTGAAGGGGATATAAACGTAAGTTGGAATAAAAAGTTCCAAAACAAATTTCAATGAAAGTAATGAATAGTACTTTGAAATCTGAAAAAATTTTGTTTTGATAACTTTTTACCCATCATCAAAATTGAAGGAGCAAAGTAACATTAATAGTAAAAAAACTAGGAAATTTTTAATTTCCTTAGCCCTTCAATTTTGACGATAGGCAAAAAGTCATCATCACAAAATTTGTTCAGTTTTCAAAGTATACTAAGTATTCACTTACATCGAAATTTGTTTTAGCACTTTTTTATTTCAACTCACGTTTATAACCCCTTCAATTTTGATAATAGGCAAAAAATTATAAGAAGGGAGTTTGTTCAGTTTTTTATTTCCCACTCCCTCGCATAAACTTTTTTTTGAAAAAGCATATGCCCCTTAAATGTTGAAGATAGGCAACATGTTCATCTAACGTTATTTCTTGGTGGTATCCAGTTATATCAGAATTTTCAAGTTTTGCAGACCACTCTCCAGACATACTGCAAAACACACTTTAGGCGTTCAGGCGCAACTCTCGCCAAATGTGAGTTTTGAGGCCGATTTTGGTGAGCCAAAAGGGCATTTTAATGAGAAACCAAATAAATTTTTCAAAAGTGATTGCAGCTGGCCAGAGCTGGGAATAAACAAAATGCATCAAGGTAGAATAGGAAAACTTACGAAAAAGTTGACCACTTTTCTTAGAAAATCTGGGAAATTTTGCATTTCGAGCAGAAATGGACAAAATCATTCCCAAAATGATTAAATTAAAATCATGGAATCATTTTCAAAATTCTTGAAAATCATTTTCATAAAAACTGGTTCAAAATTATCATTTATAAACATGGATTTTCTCACCATATAAAATCCAGAGGTGTCATGTTTAAAACATGACGTTGTTTTAAACATGTTTTAAACATTTTAAAACACTCAAAAAAAACAAAGATCGTGTTTTAAACAAAAAAGCGTTTAAAACGTTTTTTTTGGTTTAAAACACGTTTTTTTTCATTGTTAAAAAAACAGTTTTTTGATCTGATTTTCTTTTGTTTTTTTTAATATTTTGACGAAAAAATTAAAGAAAACATGAAATTTTCCTTAAGTTTGTTAAAAACATGTTTTAAACATCGATTTTAAACAACCATTTTTGTATAATATTCAATTTGTACGGCATTTCGACGAAAACCTAAAAACATTATTAGAAAATGGAGAACTCACTGGAATTTTCCATATTTTGTGTTTAAAACACGTTTTCAACACGTTTTAAACATAGTTTCTAAACAACCTCTTTTATACATTGTTTTAAACGAAAAACTGTTTCAAACAAAAAAAAACGTTTTTTTTTGTTCTTTTTTTTTAAACCCCGTTTTTGACACCTCTGAATTTAAAAATCACGAATCATAAATATTATTAAGAGAATGCAAAAAATCTCAAAATATTTATGCTAAAATATGCAAAAATTAATATGGACAATATGGGTGTCTATGAAAAGGATTTTTTGCACTGAAAACCCAAGACAATAAAAATTGAAATGAAATGAAAAATCAAGCAGCAATAATCTAAAAACAGTTTTTATTCAAATTTGAATACGTTTTGGTGGCAATTTTTACAGTTTTGCAATTTTGGCAACAAAAAAGTGGCCAGAAATCACTTATACTTCGTCCTGAATCCTGATTTTGGCAAAACCTGAAAATATGCAAGAAAGAAGCGAAAACATGTCGAAATATGCTGTAATATGCTCTTTTCACTCCTAAAATACGCAAAATATGCATTTTGGGTCGAAATATGTCAAATATGCAAAATGAAATTGGGCTCATTTGTCAGGAAATTTCATGAATCGTATAGATCTTTCGAAATATTCACTTCTTCTTCATCATAGACAAATATGAAATTTCATAAAATTCAAAGCTCTAATTATTATTTATTAATTACCAAAAAATCTTGAATTGAACCTCTTTTTGACCAGTGCAACAGACAATCCTATCTTTTTTCTCATTTTGGCACTTTCAGCACACCTCAATGATTTAGATAGTGATTTTAATTAAAAACATGATTTAATTTTGAAGAATTGTTTTCATAAAAATTGAAAATCATTCCTACAAAAATGATTTCGAATCATCATATTGGAATCATTCATTTCAATGATTTAAATCATTATTTGGGTGATTTTTTTTTTGGTAAATGATCTTGTCCATCTTTAATTTTGAGCGATAAAAATTGAGAAAAATTGCAAGTATGAGTCGAAAAATCCGAAAAAAACTATCACAGTCAAAACTTGTAAATTTTAGCCCTCCTCCATCAAGCCAACATCACTTCGACTCTGAATATCAGTGAAAACCGATCGAAAATTTGTATGTAGTCTAATTATGAATATCTAACTAATATAACCCCTCAAGAGAAAATCCCAAAGCTGGGCCTAATGGGTTTCAAGTCTTCTGGAGAAATTCAAAAATACTGAAGAAAATCAAAATCTCGAGACAGACTGCAGAACACCTGGAAATGATGAAATTAAATTTCAGGAAGTTGATATTCGATAAGAATCTAATTTTCATAAATTTTACTAGAAAAGTACTCCCATTTAGAAAATGTAACATTTTCGATAAAAAATTACATTTTTTAATTAATTTTCGAAAATTCACTAAAATTAAAAAAACTGATTCGGGACAGCTAAAATTCAGATTACAGAAATTTTGAAACATGCTGTTTCCAAAAATTACACTGCAATTAAAATCTCAGGAGGAGATCTCGAATGGTAATTTCATTGTAAACAAATAGGTAAATAGGTAAGTAGGTACTCGAAATGAATTTTTCAGTTTTCAAACGCCAGACTAATTTCCACTCCCCCTCCCACCCCCTCGCTCTTCAAATACCCAAAATAATCATCGTATTTTATTTCGTAAACCGTAAAAATTTCAACCACCCAAGTTTATTTATTTTCGCCGTATCTAAAGGAGAAAAAAAGTATTGTGTCCGCTTAACATCCGCATAATAGATACAATAAATAAGCCTAAGTGGATCATATGTGTAGTATACTATACGCAGAAAAAGGAAAAACATATTAAAGGATGTTGAGAATTCAGTTACCGTAGCGTTTTACAAATAACTTATTTGTCGTTGTAGGTTTTAGCTTTAAGCTTATATTTGGGCGCTTGTTACATACAACATTCAATTTCACGGTTCTGCTATTACAAGCTTCCATTTTTCGCATTCACCGAAAAAGCTTGATTCTCAATGTTACCACCGCATCGTTAAAGGGGATAATTTCAATTTGTAAAAATTATTTCGTACGTGTTCTTTTAACAGAAAATTACGTATTTTTAATTGATTAAAAAAATCAATCGTTTAAAACCGAACGAGTAGGTAATCGTCGAATTGAAAATTTCATAACACAGGGTATTCGAATCAGCCTAAAAACATCGTAAAAAAAAGAATTTTATTTATTATAAAAAATATGATTTAAAAAAAGGTATAGTGTTACTCGGTTGGTAATAACTCAGTGGGACTTGTAAAAGATGTAATAAAAAAAAGGAAGAAAAGCACAAAAAGGGAATAAAACTAACAATTGTGTTATTTCATGCGATAAGGATCGTTACTATAGTTACCTATACTTTACAGAAGTTCTGAAATCTTTCTCCTTTTTTTTCCTCTCTGCCAAAGAATCTTAATAAAGTACAAAATACCGCGTAAGTAAATCTGCCGAGGTTTTCATTTTGATACCATAGTTATTTTTTCGGTTATTTTAAAATATTTATAGTCCGCGAATGTAGGTAGGTATCGAATACACGAGTGAATTTAATGGTGATTCTTTTGTGTTTGGTTAGAATGGATCGCGACGCCTATTCATTAAAATAGCATTATAAAATTCGGTTGAGATAAGTGCCCCAATATCATCGGAATAATTACAAGGTCGTCGGATACACTACACAACAAGTTGTTTTTGTAAAAATAAGTTTAAGATTTTTCCTTTTCACTATTTCGACAAATCTGAAAATTCGTATTGTGAAAAGCGCAACTCACCGAGTCGGCAGTATTATGTAAAAACCACTTAAACAACATTCCTAATGGTACGTTGAAAGTCAAGAAAATAAAAGACGTAAAGTAAATACTCGAAATCGTACATAGATACTTATTTCTTTTCTTTCTTCTACATAAATAATGGGTTCGAACAAATGAAGTGTAACGTTCATTATGTTGATTGGATGAAGTCGCTTAATACAATGACAATATGTTATTTACGCGTTACCCATGTTCGATGTTGGCGAAGCTCCGTCACTTTGTTGAATTTTAATAACATAATCGATGATTGAAACCGGGTAGTCTTCGATATACTCGTATTATTCTAAATGACCGAGTAGTTACTTATAATGTCCAAGAATTTCCTTAAATAAACAAAAACATTGAATTTAATCACGTTTAAGTGTTTCTTATATCCGTGTCATTATTTATTTAGATGTTATTAGAGTGTGACTTAATCGACGTTTTTCATCAATTTCGACGCTTCGTAGGTACCTATTTTATGCTAAAAAAAAAACATTTCAATTCGGTGTAATATTCTAGTAATAATCCTTAAACGGAGCCTAAATAAACCGTGCGAAAGAGTAAGTCTCTCAGGGATAATGGAATTTTTATATCACCACACTCAATTATGATTTTACGTAGGTATTTGTTCGATTTGTACGTTGATTGAATGAAGTCAAGTACCGAGTTTGAGATAATTTTATTTTTGAAATTCTTCAAAAAATCATACAGCACAGTTGCATTTTTCAATTCTTATTTTAAAAATATCAGTATCATCGTGTTGGAAATTTCACGAGGAACATTTTTTGTCTCATACGATTTTTTCCAATTTCTAAAATTTTACGAATTATTTACAAAAAATCCGTTTTTTTCGCGTTTTTTATGGTTCACCCCCCTTTTGTGACCCCCCTGTATAGTGGTAGGGGACAATTCATTTCATAATTCTCAAGAGAATCGTACGCAGAACAACGTTTTAATGAACGGGTTTTTTCAAATTGCTCATATTTTTCGAGTTATTTGATGAAAACTGACGGAATTCGCAACAAACTCGAAAATTTTTGAGTTTTGGCAATGAGTACCACAGCTTTAGGTGATGTTTTCTAAGAAAATAATGGTTGTACTGAAAAAATTGTAAGAACTTTTGTTGTCTAGAATTGAGAAATGAACAACTTTTGCTCAGAACTTTTCTCTGTATCATTTAATTTTTGGTAAGGGGGAGGGGAGGGGGAGGGGAGGAGGAGGGGAGGGGGAGATGCTAAAATAATGTTGCATCATTTTACGAGGAATATTTTTTGTTCCATACCAATTTAACGTGTTTGTGAAAATTTTCGAGTTATTCGTGAAAAACGACTTTTTAAAAAACTTGTTCCATTTGCCTCACCCCCTAGTGAGACTCATATTGGAAGGTTGGGGACAATGCATGGTATCATATTATAGAAAATTTTATGTAGATTATTTTATTTTATCACCCATTTTATATTATTACCCCAACGTCTCGCATAATTTGCAAAAAACGAAACATGGGGAGATGTCCCCCCCCCCCCCCGAGGAGTTGCTTTGCCAACTGGGGACCGAGGGTTTTGTGTGATGGCTATTGCGACATCATTCAACACTTTTTCGCAAAAAAATACCGGCTATCTTTTTTTCCTATTTTTTTCCAAATTTTATTGGACTATTTAGCTAAATCGAAACAAAAGTCACGTAAATATTTTACCATTTTCAATTGAAAAGGGCTCGTACTGAAAATGTTTGGAAAAAGCTCCTTTTGTAATATAGATTATGAAAAATCATTTCGAATTAGACCGAAAAAGTTATGTGATGAAAATGAAATTATCTATTTTCAAAATTGAAGGGGCATCGACTTCTGAAAAAATCGGAATCAAAATGGGTAGCACCTTGAAAACTGACAATTTTCATTCGCTGTTTTTTATCTAATTAACTGGATTTTCTCCGAAAATTCGGTTAATTATACTTATGTATTCATCCCGCCGTTTTTTGAAATTTTGTGGCGCCATTATCTCAATAACGGTAAAAGATAAAAATCTGAAATTCACAGTGAAGGTGCATTAAGTGGTGTAGTTGTGCATCATGAAATACACAATTTAATTAATGCGAAAATGATCAAGCGATTGTAATTAATAAAAATAGTAGCTTTGAGGTTTGGGAAAAAAGGGGAAGCTAAGAAGTTGTCAAACCAGTT
>FIZU01022839.1:0-21872 GCA_900064475.1 Pseudococcus longispinus | reverse complement strand
TTTTTTGGTTCGAAATTGTTTAATAATAAAATTGACTTTTAGACATTTTTTATTTTCGCGTAGTGATAGGTCCAAAATCCAAGTGCAATCCAATAATTGATAATTAAATTAATTAGCTATACCTACCATTTACTTATCACATCTCAATGATCTCATTATGGAATCTACACGTATCGTCGCGTCGGTTTCTAATACAACTGTGATTTAGGTCCAAATTTTGGGACGTGTTTAAAATACTTCCACTGGTTATGAACACCTCAAAAAACAATATTCCGGACATAATACACGTTTTCAAAAGTTTTGGACCTATCATATCACAGTTGTATTGGAAACCGATGATAGTTTAGAATTAAAGATACTATAATTATTTTTATTTTACATATTTTTCACTTCAATGTACTCTTACCTTTACTTTTACATACTTTACCTATATTATAAGCAGCACTCGAAAATTCGAAATAAAATAAAAAGTCAAGGCATGAACTTGAACGAAAAAAATCATCATTTTTATTTCAATAATCTTCTTAAACATAGTTTCAAAATCAAAATTCACAGTTTCAAGTTTCTCGTATATTTGTAAGTTGTACACCTAGTTCTATCCTCGCAAGAAAAACAAAATACTTATACACATAAATGAAACGAATAACGAACAAAGTATATCAAAGAAACTTTCAAAAAAAAAGTAGATATTCATTATGAAGTACAAAAATTAATCATTTTTTCAAATAAAAAACTTGGTAATTTCAAAATAAATTCGTACTCGACTTAACCTAAAATACGAAACTTGTTTAAATCAAACATAGAACGAACTAAAAAAAATATAAAAATACTCAATTGAAAAATAAAATGAAAAAAAATCACTTACAAAAATAAATCACATTCGATAACTAGGTACAAAAATTATGAAATAATTTCCATTAAAATTGGAATAAATGCATACATAATACTAAAATCGGAAAATAAAAAATGAAAAAAATTGTTTTCAACTTTTTAATAGTATGAATGAACGTACTGAATCATTAAAAAATTCAAGAATGGCAAGAAACACTTTTCATACCTTCACTTGAGCCTATATACCTAGTTTTCTACAAACGTATAAAAAAGAGAATCAGTTGAGAGTATTTTTGAGAAAATAAATGTATCGTATGTCAGTGGTGATGAAAACAGTCGAAGAAATCGAATCTATACAAGGTAGCTTCGAAAGCACATTAAGTAGGAAAATATTACAGAATAGATTTCAAAAAACTACATGCTAAGTAAGACGTTTTTTTCCCTTTGCATACAAAATATTTTTTTAATTTGATTTGCTCAAAAAATGTCATCATTTTGCATTGTGAGATCAATTTTTTTTTTTTTGAAGATCTCATCTACGAAACATACGAGTACAAACCTCGTTACAGCCCTATTATAAAAAGTAAGTAATATTAATTTTGAAATCAGTCCTGGCCAGTATTTAATTTCTGTACCAGCCGTTTGTTTGTGTACTTTTTTACCTTACTACAAAATAAACTCGGTAACAAACGTATTACGAGTATCACAATTGTGACTAGGAGAAGACATAGAGAGCTGGGATAGGTAATACTTTTTACAATAAAACAAAAAAATTAAGTACCTGAACGTAGCTTTTTGTAAGTTTATTCCCTAGTGTCGACACTTGAGTTTCTATTTTGTTTTATTCGAGATTAGGAATTTTCGGCGATCCAATTCCCTAATTTTTACGAAAATGCAGAACATTTGAATTGATGATGCTAGAATACATTCCAACATTTTAATAAATCATCACATTTCTAGTTTTTTTCTTTTTAAAATTTCAGGAAAAAAATTATTCAAATTTTGCTCAGAATTACAAATTTGACAACTGCATTCTGAAATAAACATTGTTTGTAACAAAAAAGATCTATCATAGTTAAGCAAAATTTTGGATTTTTAAATGCAAATATTGTTCAATTATTTTTCTCATAAAATTGATATCAAAAGTAGGTATTCAAGTATACGTAAATTATTTTTAGTTCAATTTTCTCCATCTATTCTTCGAACAGGTAAAATATTAAGAAACACAACGTATCATTCTCGAATAAACTGAAAAGCTTTCAAGCCTTCTACTCCTCCGTCAACATTCTATGGATCTGATTTTTTCAACATCTGAAGCAAATTACTCGCGATGTTGTTACGTTTATTAACGACGGCGACTTGTACCAACCCGTGACTCTGATTATTACGAGTATTCGTCACCAGTACAAATTCATCTTGCTTCAACGTTTTCAACTTGCTGATTACTTCGACGTCATTTTTCTTCACACCTTCGAATAAATATTCGATTAAATTCAACAAGGCGATAATCTTCTGATCTTTAGCAAGATCGATCGGCGCTTTGTCTTCTTTATTAGCGATATTATAAATCGCACCGTGATTCAATAAACATTTCAGCACTTCTAAAAATCCATTTTTAGCAGCAACGTGAATCGATGCGGTACCGCCGGAAAACGTTTTAGCATTAACGAAGTCACTTAATCGATCTCGATTGACAATATTCACATGTTTCAATAAAACGTCGACAATCTCTTTATGACCTTTGGAAGTAGCAGTGTGTAAAGGTGTATTACCTTTATTGGTAGTTTGAGTAACATCGGCACCATTTTCCAACAAGATATTCACAACGTTCAGGTGTCCACTATCGACAGCGTAATGTAACGGCGTTCTTCCATCGATATCTTTATCATTGACATCGGCTCCATCTTGCAAAAGACTTTCAACTTTTCGTACGTCGCCTTTACTAGAAGCAACGTTGATATCTTTCTGCAGATACTGAAGCATCTCCGTTGGATTACTACCTTCCCATTTTGATTTAAGATTAATCTTTTCCATCTTCTTGAGTATGTCAACAACGGCGGGGTCGTTGGGTCCAAAAACATTTTTTCTTTGTTCGATGCATTCCTTGTATACTTTAAGTGCGCTCATATATTTACCTTCGTCGTAATATATGTTACCTATGCAGTACTGGGTATTCAACGTATCGGGATGATTCGCTGGCAACGTTTTTTTCTGGATATCTAAAGCTTTTTGGAGAACTTCCAAAGCTTCGTGATATCTCTTTTGCAGGAGATGCGAGCAGCCGATATTTAGCAATGATGTTAAGGAGTCAGATTGATCGTCACCTGTAATCAGTTTTTTCATTTCGAGAACTTTTTCGTAAATCTGTAATCCTTCTTCTTTGTTACCTTGACGAATCAATACAAACCCTATATTATTTAGGGCGTTTACGGTGTACGGATTGCGGGAACCGAGCGTTTCATTCATATCTGCATAAACACTTCGACAGATAGGTAAAGCTTCTTCCCAATTTTGCTGTCTGAGGAATACTTCGCCCATATGAAAATAAGTGATAAGAGTATCCTTATGCTTCGGTCCTAGTATTTCTCTCTGTTTCGAATAAATTTCTTGAAAAACACTCGAAGCCTCTTCTTCTTTACCCATTTTTATCATAACCAAGGCTATCGATCTTCCGGTATTCAAGGTATCTTTACCGATCACTCCTAGTATATCTTTCTGTTTTACGAGAATCTCTTCGTACAACTTTAACGCTTGTTGGTAATTACCTCGATCATATAGTCCTTTGGCGATAGCTGTCTGAATCTGCATAGTGCCAGGGTCATCGGCACCGAGTATCGTTTTTCTTTCTTTGTATAGGTTTTTCAGCATGTCAATACCTTCTTGATAATTACCATTATTCATGAGATCCGATGCTTCTTCTATTCGATCGGGTAGGTCTTCTTGGGGTATCTGTTTCATAAGTTCATATAACGACCAGTCGATAAGCTCTGCAGCAGCTGTTAGCGTTTTGTTTTCTTTATTTCGAGCATTCAATACGATCTTCAAAGTATCTACATCCTGGATACTTTGAAGATCGGCGATAACTTCCAAGTCATTATTTTCAATTTTCGCGAACGATTCGTCGATCATTTTAAACAAATCAGTTATGATTTCATCATTGCTAAATTCTGATGGCGTTTTATCGCTATTTGAAGCAGCATTATAAATCGAGCCATGACACAACAGAGTTTTAACACATTCTAGATTCGAGAATTTGGCAGCATAATGTAGAGGTGTAAATCCTTTGTTACAAACCGCATTAGGATCGGCTTTATGTTGCAATAAAATACGAACGATTTCATCATAACCTTTCCAGGAAGCAAAATGTAAAGCTGTAGATTCGGTATCGGCATTTTTAGCATTAACAACGGCTCCTGCTTTGATACAACGCTCAAGTTCGGAAATACTATTACTTTTTACAGCTTCAAATAGTTGCTGAGTCGAGTAAAATATTTGATGCAAAAGTTCTCTTTTTACGGCCTTCTTTTTCAATGTTTCAGTACGATTATAGCTGGATCCAAAATCGCCGAATCCGAAATCGCTGGATCCAAAATCGCCCAATCCAAAATCGTCTTCTTCAAAATCCTCGTCTTTAAATTGTTCCTGTTTGGATATTTCCAAAGGTGTTCGTGACGAATTATCTTTAGCGTTGTAAGCGGCGCCATTTTCTAGTAAAACTTCAACCGATTCTATATGACCATACCTGGCAGCAATGTGCAAAGGAACAGTATCAGTAGTATCTTTGGCATTGACGTTTGCACCTTTTGCAATCAGGAACTTTACCATTTCGGAATGACCTTCGACCACAGCATAATGCAATACATTCTGACCAAACGGCCCACGCTCGTTAACATGCAATCCCTTACTAATGAGAAAATCGACAATATCTATATTACCTTCTCTGGCTGCGAGGTCTACGCATCTCGCACCAGATTCGTCTGTGGCAAGAAGATTGCACCCTTTTTCTACCAAGAATTTCACCATTTCCAGGCTTTTTTGTTGAGCAGCAATGAGTAACAGTGTTGAGTTATCGCTCAATCGGGCGTTCAAGTTGATTTTTTTATGCCGCAGGATTGTTTTGAGCACGGACACATTGCCATAGGTTACGGCTATTTCTACATATGTTCTGCCATCGAAATCTCTGATGCTGGTATGAGCTCCATTGCTCAAAAGGACGTCAACAATATCATGATGACCTAGAGCGGAGGCTATAAGTAGTGGAGTGCCTTGAAGAACATTGCCTAAATTCATATCAGCTCCGTTAGATACCAAAATTTCGGCAATTTCATCATCACCTTGAACCGCTGCTACGTACAATGGCGTGTTATCAGCCATATTCTTAGTATTAAGTTCGACACCTCTGGTTATCAAAGTTTTTAATATCTCCGTATGGCCTCTTGTAGTAGCCACATGCAACAGGGTATTGCCGAATTGGTCTTTCCAATCGATACGAGCCAGTTTGTCGAGCAGGGTGTCTAAAATTTCTTTATAACCGGCGTGTATTGCTACCGATACTCCTTGATAATCAATGGTAGCTCCGTTCGCTACGAGAACTTTGACGATATCTTTACGATTATGTAGAATAGCGCAACGCAACGGTGATACGGCTTTGACATCGGCTCCGTTGGCAAGTAAAATTTCGACAATATCTTTACGATCAACTTGTACAGCCATATACAGCGGAGTAACAGCTTCCAAATTCACGTAACTCAACGGATCGTATTCCGATATCGTACTCGTCGCATTAACTTTGGCACCCTTTTCTAATAAAAGCTTTACGATATGTTCGCGACCTCCCATAACAGCTGCATGTAGGGGAGTAATGCCATCGTTATCTCTAATATTCACGTTGAAGTTATTTTTAATCAAATAAGTAACGAGCTCGCGGTGGCCAGTTAAAGAAGCTATATGCAATAGCGTCGTGCCATCATCGGTTTTAACTTTGAGGTTGGCTTTATATTTTTTTAAAAAATCGACGACATCGGTATGACCTTTTCGGGCGGCGGCATAAACTGGAGTATCTCCTTCAATATTTAGAACGTCGACTTTGGCTTTACTTTTTAACAAAAGTTCAACGACGTCTGCGCGACCTTCTTCAGCAGCCAAGTGTAGCGGAGTTACGTATTCGTTAGCTTTGGCATTCACTTCGGCTCCATTTTCAATTAAAAGTTGCATTATTTCTTTATTACCGGTTTGCGCTGCGATGTGTAACGGTGTGACGTTGGTTTTACTTTTAGCACGAACGTCGCCGCCATGTTTAATGAGAGTGGCGGCAGTTTTCAAGTGGCCACGTTGAACTGCCCAATGCAGCGGAGTTAAGCCAATCGAAGTTGTGCAATTGACATTTGTCTTACGTTTCAATAACATTTCGACGATCTCTTCGCGACCGTTTCTCGCTGCGAAGTGCAAAGGAGTTTTGTTACTGATTTTTTGAGCAACGTTGATGTTGACTTCGTGCTTGAGTAAAATTTCAGTAATCTTTACGTGATCAAATTCAACTGCGAAAAGTAACGGCGTGGAACCATCGAAGATTACAGCGTTGACATTGGCTCCATGGCGAATCAAAATGTTCGCTATTTCTAAATGACCTTTTTGCGTCGCCGCGTGTAACGGTGTTCCTTCTTTATCGTGTTTATGATTCACATTAGCTCCACGTTTTAATAGAATATCGACCATTTCGATGCAACCGTGTTCCGCAGCTATATGCAGCGGAGTATATCCGCCTGAGAGCTGGTTGACGTCGACATTCGTTTCTTTCTCGAGTAAAATCTTGAAAACAGCTATGTGATTATTTTGTATGGCGTAGTGCAAAGGAGAATAACACGAAGCGCCGTCTCTGATTGTCGTATCGGCGTTATTTTTCAGCAAAATTTCGACGACAGATTTGTGACCTTTTTTGGCAGCGAGATGTAGCGGCGTTCGGTTGTAGTTATCCGCGTCATCGACAGGTACAGCCAATTCTTCGACGAAAAATTTCACAAAATCCGTTCTTCCATGAGCAGCAGCGATATGAAGCGGAGTTTGGCCATGCGAATCTTTAATATTGGCATCGAATCCTAAATCGAGAACTAATTTTACCATTGCCAGACTAGGTGAACGGGCAGCAAAATGTAACGAAGTCCACGGATTGATACTTTGCGCCTTGATATCAGCACCTTTTTTCAGACAGGCCCTCAATTCTTTGAGATTTCCTTTTTGTAAAGCGGAAAACATTTTATCTTGATTAGCAATACTATCGAGACTTCGATCGAATTTATCCTTCAGCTTGGACGGATCGTCTTTTACCAGTTTACCAACTTTTTTGTTGCTTTTTACAACATTCTCGGAAACAAGTTTTTCAGCATTCAAGATGACCGCTGACGAAGGATCGGATAATAACACGTCGAGTAAAGTATTTCCATGAGCTAAGTGATTACGTAAACATTTGCCAGTTAATAAAGGAGTATTATCGTCTGTAAAAAGTAGATTGTTTTCGAGGTACTTTTCTGATCTACCTAATATCGACATTATATCTAAAACTAGCATCTCTACTATCGCTAGCAACTTTTTATTTCGGCAATAAGATGGCAGATTATCGATTAAATTGCCATCCGATTGATTTTTCAGCAAAATACTTTCCAATTCGGATAACTTGCGGGTTAGCTGTTTATTACATTCATCGTCGGTCATATCGAAAGTGGCCCTTCGTTTATACATAGGAATAGAAGAACTTTGACATAATTTTTCCCTCAATTTATCGATCCATTTCATATCACTTACTCCAAATTGAGCGATAGTATATAAATCAAAAGATAATCTATTCACTTTATCAAATTCTTCGCTTTTTATTCTCGCTTTGACACTACAACAAATATCCATCGATAGTTCAATAATTTTTTTCAAACTACAAGCTTCTATTTCAGGAACCATACATTCGAATGCATTCGTAGCTTCGGCTTTCATAATCTTAGGTGTATTTGGATCGAGAGTATCATCGCTCAAGTAAACACTTAAGCCCTGTAATAATCTAAACGCCGAACTATAATCAGTTCTAATCTTTTCTGATTTACCTTTGGCAATATTAATCATGTCGTTGATTTGGCTGAACAGCTCCTTCTCGTCACTAGTTTTATCAGGAATAACTTTAATCAATTTTCGAATGAGATTTTCAACATTTTCGAGTTCGGACGAGACGGACTTATGCGACATCATTTTGTCTACTTCGATGTTATTCATTACTTCGGCGACTGCTTTTATTTCTTCCAAGCATTTGTTATTGATGATTTCGTTCAGCAGGATTTTAACCATTTTAATCTTATTACTGTAAAGAAAATCGGTAATTACGTCGTCGATCCTCTTCGCATCTTTTTGAACGCCGATGAAAAAGTTGACGTTGGCGTTTTCTTCTATTTCAGTTCTCTTGGAAAGCGAATAAACGTGAGATAGAGAATTACGTAAATCAACGATGATTTTTCTCGTATGCTTCGGTAACGACAGTAGAATAAGTTCGCTGGTTGTGGCGGATATATTCGGAGACTCTAGGGTATTTTTCAAATACTCGCCGATGACCTGTAACGCTCGAGTAATAATCAATTGGCCTTCTCTTTCTTCGGGGTTAATCGATAAAGCCAGATTTAAATAACTGTTGATTCGCTCCAAAGAATAGATATCTCGGATTTGTTGATAATCGGCGTACAACTCGGTAAATTGAGGATTATCGTTGATGATCTTTGGAATGACGTCTTCGCGTTTCAATTTTGGCAATCCGGAGAGTTTACCGATGCTCGAAGTTTCAATAAAGGATTTACAGTTTTCGAGTTTTTTCGCGAAATTCTCTAAGTAGAGGAGTAGTTTAGATTTATTCAATATAGTGCGATAGAATAGATTAATCTCATGTTTTTTAACGTAAGAAGAAACAAAGGAAACCAAACAAAACTCAATCTCTTCCCACGGTAATCGATCATACGTTACTTTTACTTGTCGTTTGAGAACGTTAATATTCAACGCAATAAATCTAGCTACGAAAAGAAACCTCTCATCTACTTTCTTATCATTCGAATACTCGGTCTTTAACAAATCGATATTTTCAAGTACTAAGTTGACTCGTTCAAGAATATTAACAACATTACTTTTAGCACTTTGAACCAGTCTAGAAGGATTAGAAAAAAAACGAAGACTTATCAATTTGTTTTCAACAAAAATTTCCATCTCATCTGACAACGATACGTTCCTAAATTTCAATTCTTCGTAAGCTGTAGAAAGAACCTCATCTAACTCTGCAGGACGTATACCGAAATAGTCACCGGGCCATTTAGTAATGAGGGTATCGAGTAGTTTGATATCACCCGAACGTATAGCGTAATAAAAAGCGTCGTGATTAGATTCGTCCTTATCATCGGGTGCAATAGAATCTTTACCGACATCACGAGTTAAACCGAATAATAGTCTACTATTACTAAATACGTAATTTAGGAACTCAATTTTATCATGTTTACAAGCTAAAATAATAAAATTACCCTTTTTAATAGGGTTGTCTTTATCGTAATGGTAAGTCTCGAGGGTTGCTGCACTTTCTACGCCGCTGATGTAATCAATTAACCCGGCAAACCGTTTAAATTTATCGATATTACCTTCTGTAATTGCTGTTTGTAGTTTAGTTAGGATGAGAAAATAAAGACCTTTAGCTTTGGCTGTTCCATAGTAGAATCTTTCGTACTCTTTTATGAACTCATCTTTAGAGCTGTAGGAACGCAATAAGAACCGTTCATCTTCTTGACAGGAATTTACTTTTGGTTTGGATAAATTCATGACTGTTTTCTGAAACATTATAAGATTATCGTATTACACGCCTTTTCTAACGCTTCGCAACCGTTCAATCAATTAATATAGCAAAGGAACGATTTTAAAAGTTAAAATACTAAATCGAACGTCGAATACAATGCAATACGCAAAGGAATTTACCTCGCCGAATTAAATAGATGTGAATTTATCTTCCAGGTACTGGAACGAAGATGTAACACAATCTAAAGAAATTGTATTCCATTAGAAGATGTTGCGTTCGTTCTGAGTTCTTGTTTCGTCGTTACGATACCGATTATTCTAGATCTCGTAGTAAACAAGCCTGAAAAATTCTGCTAGTGTAAGATTCACAGTGCCTGAGCTAGAAGAATGCATTGAGTGTGAATGTGCCACTGGCTAAGATGTGTACTTACCTTCCGGTGTAGGATTCTAGGAACGTAATGTATTGTCCGACTGCTGGGGTAACTTCATGGATTCGAGTTACGTCCAAAATGTTATCAAATAAATCCAAAGATCACTAGATTCTTATTCAGGAAGCTAGAAGAAAATGAAAATCCGATCTTAATAAACGATAAAGCTAAATCTCAGCCGGTAAGTGGTTAGGAATCAAAATCTTACTTCGCATAGGCTTCGATAAATTATATGAGTAATCTGTGACAAAACCTCAAAATATCGAAGGAAAAAGTACCACCAATCAACGCAGAAGAAAAATAACCAAAGTAAAAACTACCAAACGATATCGTGATACGGTGTTCGAACTTCGAAGATTCAGTAGAACGAGACGAAACACATGGAAAGTGATCTTGATGAAACTAGAAAACTATTTGTAGAAGAAAAAATGAAAGCAAGATGAAAGCATGACATAGAATACGAATACCATGTGTGTTGAAATTTGTATGTACTTTAGTTCTGTTAGTGGTAAGAATACGTTCATCATATTTTCTAAAACTTACTTCTTCTAATTCTTCAATTAAAGTGGAAAATGGAAGTCCATAGCAATTAATAAATTTAACCAAACAAAATCTTTAAATTTTCAATTCAAAATTCATGGATATTCGCAATGCAACAAGTTATTTGAAATGACGCAAAATGACGCAAACTTCAAAACTGGCCTTATTTTAAAACATTCACAGTTGAAATTTAAAACACAAAAAAAACAAAGATGGCGTTTTAAACAGAAAAACGTGACGGGTTTTATGAATGTTGATAGGTGTTGATTGAATTGTCTAAGCACAAGTTCAAGGCGCAAAAATATCATTCAAAAATGAAAAATTGACCAATTTTCGAATTTTCAATTTCAAATTCGTTTTCGACTATTTCGTAATTCGAGGTCACTGACCTCAAATTTCGCATGCATTTTACAAGATCAACTCATCAGCTACTGGAAATGGTATTTTTAAAGTGAAAATAAAATTGTCGATATATCTTGAGAAGTTGAGAACAAAGGTCAAGTGCCAAAAATTTACACCATATTCAGAATCAGTGAACAACCACTCTCAATATTTTTTTAATCACCGAAAATGGAAAAAATCAAAGACGAAATGTTTTTTGAAAATCGCATTCGACGAAGCTTAAACTGCGATGGTGAAGGCATTCGAGTTTGAGGACGTTGATGACAAATATACAATCGGATTTAGAGATAGAATATTTTAAAATACCTAATAATAAAATCATAAATTTATAAAATCGTACGTGCGTAAAAACAGTATATTTCTTTGGTACAAAATAAAAATAAGGCTAAATAAAGTCATCACAAAGAACGTAATTTATATAGGAGTACCTTATTTAATTTTAACAACCACGTAGTTTTTGTCAATATATTCTGACCATACATTCGGTAAGAGGTTGATAGGCTGCTTAAATAATGGCTTAGGAACTACTGGTATCACGTAGTGTGTTAATTGAGGGGCTCTTCCTTTTTCGAAATAATGCTGGAATAAAAATAACATATTTTATATTTTATTCCAAGGGAAAAGAAAAAAACATATTTGATATTGCTTACTTTAATAGCATTAGGCTTCGAATCGTTGCATCTTTTCTTAACGTACTGACATAAAAATGTTTTGGTGAAACATGGCAACAAGTAAATTGTAATGAAATGAATAGCTTCTTTCAACACATCATCTTTATTCTTTTTTCCACCTTTTTGTTTAACAAACTCCATAAATTGTTCCAATCCAGCTGCCAATAACCTATGTATTTTTTTTCAATTTTATAACAAATTTTCATACTGCAAAAAACAGAAGTAATAAAAATTTACCATTCTTCAGATTCAATCAAAGATGTTTTATATTTGACGACTTGAAGGTACGAAGTAAAAGGTCGATGAGGTAGTAACAACGGATATAAGAACGCATCGCTCATCGTAACTGTTTTCATCATCTCCTTGGAAAACTTTTCAAATTTCGGTTTCGTCTTTTTTGTAAAACGTCTACGTGAAATGAAAATAGACCGATGAGTATTCAAATTATTGCACTAACATAAATAAAGACAATACTGCAAAGTTTACTCGAAAATATTCGACTTTGGTGGAGAAACACTGGCACGAGATTTTTCCCATTCGTTTACGACTCGAACCGCACTTTTTAAATTGACGGCAGAAAAAGCAGATTTCTCATTATCACCGGATAAATTATCAATACTGAACTGAAATAAAATGTAGACGTTAATACGCTTCATCTTGAAAAACCCAGGAGTAAATTTAAGATAGATTAAATTACTAATAAAGTCTTCATCTCGTCGGCACTGCTGCTATAAACAGGATGCTTATGAAATTGTAAAAAGTTCATAGTTAGCATTTGCACATGCTGTCTCATCTGTTGGCTTAATAAACCAAGCTGAGCGGGAAGTAAAACCGGAATTTCACGGGGTTCGGAATCGATGTCGTTGCTCTCTATTGGATTTGGATTAGAGCTAGGCGCTTCGGTAGCAACATCATCGGCAGGTGGTGGGATTTCTTCGTCGTTGAAAACATCGAATGGGAGAGGAGTAGAAACGTCATCAGCGTTGAGAACATCGAACGGAATAGAATCTTCGGATTGGGGTAGACTAGATGATCTAGTGAATCTCACGTCATCCTACGGAATGAAATTGTTAATTTCGTCAACTCGGATACAAACGATACTTTAGTTCATTTAATTAAAACATACGACAATTGAATTCATCGGTTCGCAGTCTCTAAATAATTCAGCTATCAAATCGTGCACTTCTCGGCGAGGTACATCTACTCCTCTATCTTTTCGTAATTCTTCTTTGTCCACTGTAAATAAACGTACGTATTGGTAAATGAATAAGGAATGAAAATCTAATATCGCATCTTCATACCTGTTTCTACATCATTTAGAATATTATATTCCGGATCGTCATCCGGATCATCATCCATATCTGTAGGCTCGCTGCATTTGGTGTCATCTAAACGTAAATCAAATAAAATTGATGGTTTTCTATTTCACCGTAGTGAATTATATTCGATAAGATTAATTTTTACCAAGAGGTTGGACGAAGCGTTTAATAAAATTCAACCAGTCTTCATTATCACATTCTGTTTCGTACATATCTATAGTTATATCAGGAGGCACAAAAGCTTGTTCGATGACTTCTAAAGGTGTATCTGTCATCGGCAATTTCGACCTCGTTCGTTGACCTATATTCTCCTGCCCAACGAAATTACCAATAATCATTTTTATGAAGATTATGCTCAAGTTACCGGATAAAGTAAAATATAACAATCAACAAACTTCTTGTTCTACAACCGAAGAATGAGTATTATCTTTAGAACATGAAGAATTTGCAGCAGAAACATCTCTCGTCGATGTATCTGGAAATCCATCAAGAGTAGATAATGGAGAAGAGTCATTCATAATCTAAAACGAATACCAACATTAATGTCATATTCACAGTAGAACAATTTATTGAATTAAAATGCATTTAGTTACTTGATCCTCTTTGTCTGGTTTATATTCTTCATCTTCTGATGAATTTTCGGAATAATTTTCATTAATCAAAGATAAACATTCGGAGACGAAATTAGTGTTCCTTTTCGTAGTGATTGGCCATAAAATAGGAAACGATAAATCCGGTCGCAATTTCAGCAATTCTCTGAAAGTTTTTATACGTTTAGAATATTTCAAATGAACTGAAGATGGTTCAAAAACTGAAAATATTTACCTAATTTTAGCTCGAGTTAATTTTGGTTCATAAGTACTTTTAGAATCGCCTTGTTGGATGGTTTGTCGTACCATTTCCTTTATGTCCTCGTCCATTATGACTTCCTATGATCGAGAAATAATGAAATAATGTACGATTATAGGGACATGTAAAGAATCGAAAATAATACTTTTAGAATAGCTTCGATATTGGTAGTGGTGAAATCATTTTTTTCATTCTTTGCCTCGAGCTGAGTTTCTATTTCTTTTTCGATGTTTTTAATGATCGTCTTCATTTTTTCACTAGTTCGTCTTCGTTTCCTGAAAAGATTGATCTATATAAAAGATGGTCTACACCTAGAATGTGCATTTGTATAAGGATTATAGGAAGCTTTTAACGAAATGGAACCATTAAAAAAGTCATGTACATACTTCTTTTTAAACTTCTTTCGTTGATTTTCTTCGTTCGAAAACATCTTGCTGTTTAACTGCACGAAAAATTCTTAGTTTGAATGATAATCAAGTACTAAATAACGTTTATTTCACGAAAACAATTAAATTTGTTTTGCTATTCACTATTTTTGCTGCATATTCTCATTTCAAATTCAAACGAAATTTCAGTTGATAAAAGTGAGTGATAATAATCCAATTTTAAGTTTTACCTGTTGGCAACCGTGATTGCAATTTTTAAAGTCGATTAATCGACTGTATTTATCGAATCAAGATGATTTTTTACATTTGAATTTATTTAACCTACCGATCAATAGATAAATCGATTTTTTTTATTTTCAGGCATTGAAAAAATTCAAATCTGAATTACCTTTGACTGTTTGACAATTTTTAATTTTAAAATTATTTGAGATCTTTTTACAATTTACGAATAAGAAACAGAAAACAAAATAATTTAATTTTAACCAAGGAATTTACATTTTCAAGTTTCCGATGCATTTTCTTTCTGATGAGTTGACTGACCTTCTTTCATTATAAAATTTAAATCATTATCGATAATAAATGTATTAAGTAAATCATTGGGTAAGAATGCAGTCAAGTCTAATTTAGATTTTTTCCAACTTTCTTCCAGCCATTCCGGTCCTTTGTGATGTAAAATTTCTCTAAACAAGGCAGATAGTAAAGATGCGCAGTACGGAGTATGCTTGAAGTATTTAGGAAGCAGTTTTAGATCACCGAAACGTATCAGACCGAATAATATTGGTGGACAAATGATCTCTGCCATGCCCTTCCATAATTCCGGAGAATCGACAAAATCGCCTAATTCGAGAGATATGGTATTCATTATTTGGGCTCCTACTCTTCTAGGATCATGTTTGAATGCTTCTGCTATCAAAGTTCCGGATTGCGTTCGATATTCAGATTCTTTACCTTTGGTATATTCAAAAGCAGCTTTGAATACCAAATCAGTCTGGCACCTGAAAATTACTAGTTTTAAAATGGGCTGGCTATCGTCAAATATTTCTGAATCTTTATTACTTACTCGTTAAAAGTATCTCTCATCGTAGCTATACATTCGTCCTTATTTCCAGTTTCCATGAGATGTTCTATAATTTCTTCCATTTTTTCTTTAATAGCACTGGACGGCAAGTTTTCAGGCTGTTTAACCGGCGGTAGATCAGCTTCAGCTTTTGCTGGATCAGTAGGTTTACCTTGCGCGTCTCCCGCTTCTATTTCAGGATTTTTTTTTGTGCTTTGATCTGCTATTAAGTCTTCTATTTTAATATCACTTTTATCGCCTATATTTTCGATTCTTTCTTTTATTAATTTTTTACGTTTCATTATCATGAAGTTGTCGTGTTCTACTAATTCTGCACGATTCTGTGGTTTTCCTTGTTTTTCAGTGATTGGTTCGTTCATCGGTAGATCAATTTTTACAATACCGGGAATTTTTCTGGGTTTAGTAACATTATATTCATCAGCACCGGCACCCGCACCAGCTCCTCCACCAACATGGCCGGAATTAGTAGGTTCTAATCGTTCACCTTTATCGAGATAATACTTTTGCAGTCGTTTCATTACTTTATCGTTGAATAAATTAGATTGCGGTTTAACTGCATGTGGAATGGTGGTAATATTTCTCTCGGTCAATAATTTTTCTACCATCCAAAGAAATATAGTTTTGGTTTCTTCAGGAAGAATGGTCGAAGCAACTATGCTCAATTGATTCAAATCGATTTTACCAGCAGCTATCAGAGGTGATATGATTTCGGCAAATGTGGTGCAAACATTAGTTCTTGTATTCGCATTCATGATTAATTTTTCAACACTGCGAGCATGATTACAAACCACTGTCAAAATCCGTTTAAAATCTGTTAAACCGCACTTTACGATTTTAATGAGTAAAGTACCAATAGCCAATCTGAACTCAGATTCTCGTTCAAAGCCAAGGTAAATTAATTCTTCAACGATGGTTTTAACGTCATAATTAATGTGTAATTTTTCAATTTTACGAGCAGCGTTGTCTATGTTTTCGTCATCTAAAAATTCTTGCATTATATTTTCTAAATCGTGCCTACAGTGTTCTTTTTCTGCTACGTCAGCTTCCATAGACATTTTACATTTTGAATACCTATCTTCGTCATATAAATTCGTTGAATTGACGTAATCTGCTTGCATCGCGTTTACCAGATTCATTTTCATATCGTTTCTTACATCCTCCAGAGGGTTAGTTTTTGTCACATCTATATGACATGGAATTGTTGGTATAATTTGGGGTGGCAGATTTACTACTGAAGTTTTATTCGCATCGGGTTTGAATTTCTGTTTTTTATTTTCTTCTAACAAGACCATCAAGTGATTAATGAATTCTTGACAATATTCTTGCTTCAGTATCGATTGAGCTTTACGTTGCAAATGTAAAACTTTTATGTGACTTTCTAAAATGATAGGTAGTAAAATTTCGCTGAGGCGTTGCCACATTTGAGTATTATAATTGTTAGAATTCTCGATTACCATTAAAACTGAACATAACGAGTTGAATATATTGGTTTGATTGATGACATTTTGCGTTAGAAGGTGCCCAAACAAGGTACCTATCATTTTTCGATACTGTGCATCTTTTTCTAAAACTAATTCGAACGAGTAACGTAGAAACATCTCCCTGGAGTAGCCATCTAGGAAAGTTTCTCGAACTTGAAGTACAGCTTTGGATAATGTACTCTCCCACATGAGTTCTTCGATTATATTTCTCGTTTTTTTATCTAAATCTTGTTGCTGCATAGAGAATCCTGGCGCCGAAGTATGTTCTGCGTTGTAAGTAGCAGCATTTGTATCATTTTCAAAACGAGACGTTGATTTTACGTAAGAATGCAATTCTGGTAATGTTATGTGATTGTTTGATAGATTTGTTTTATTTTCTATTAATTTGATTCGCAGTTCTATCGTTGAAAGTTTATCTTTCAAGTTTAAAAAATCGGATTTTATAACTCTGAATTCTTCTGTTAACGAAATCATCTTTACGAGAACACAAATAATTCAGCGACAATGGTACTTTTACATATTACAACGTGTTTAACGAATACTTGACTTATCAGTTCTTGATAGAAAGAAGACCACTCGCAGAAGAATGAAGATAGTGAACGATTAAAATATTACAATGAGAGCATATTTTAATCAAGTATGTTCACGAACAAGAATCAACCGGATGTGTAATAAGTTAAAAATCACAGATTTTCATTACTGTGCTAAAATTTCACTCATACTACAAATAATCTTAAGACACATTCAAAACTAACCACAAATATGACTACGTCAACGTCCAATTTTTTTGTTGAAATATCTGGTACACGCTAAACTGAATTCCAAATGTTTTAAAAGACGATTTTATAGATAAAATTGAAAATTTTCAACGCTGTTCAAAACTTTTTTTTACACATTGATTTACAAAACTAACAAAACTGAAGAATATTTTTGTTGATTTTGATTTATACAGCTATTAGATATGAACTTATAATCGAAGCCAAATATTTCAATAAGGGGTGTGAAGTGTTACAAATACGTTGTGTTAGAAACACACACAATCCAGGCGTTGGATAATCACTTAAATCATTTATTGTTTATAAAATGTACATATCAATTAATTGTGAAGCGGAAAAACGGAAAAATAATATGTCGATTATTACAATATAACTCTTTTATCCATACAAAAATCTTAAAATAAGGCGTAATATAAACTGCCTCCAGTTTGCTGCTGATATACTTCTATTGTATCGCCTTCCTCCATTTCTAAAGACAGAGGCGTATCGGTTTCGTTAATTGCTTGGCCGTCAAATCTAAATCGTACTGTTGCCATTGCCAAACCCTGTAAAAAAACAATGCGTTAGTATGTTTGAATTCAACAATTCAAGTTCCGACACGAGTCGTATGAATGCGATGACTGTAGTAAGGAAAATCATAGGAAGTTGTAGGTTGTATCCGGCATTATAGAAGTGAAATGAAGGAGCTGAGTAAAGAATGACCATCTAGGAATGGAATATGAGTAAAAAAACACGCAAAGGCATGTATCAAGGTTTGAATATACAGAATGACACAACATGGAATATGTATACAGTATGCAGACTCGATATATAGCAATACTCGATGCTTTCTTACCACTCTGTCACAGTATGCGTTCATTAATTTCTTGAGGGGCGTGTGTTTTTTAATTTTAAATTGTACAATAGCATTATCTTGTCCCAATACTTTCAAATTGATGTGTTCTACTTCCTACAACAGCCACGAGAGAAAAAACATGATTAGTATGTTTACAATTGACAACTTGCTCATCACAAAATAGTAAACCAATAACGTGATAATATACAACACGACATCATAGGGTTTAAGTAAATTGATACCCATGAAAATGTGAACTTCGTTTACAACGGTAGTACATGTATAAAGGAATGATTTCAAGTATACTTTACCGACCTTTCCTTTGCTGCCGTCAGCCATTGTTCACGCGGGATTATACAAAGATAAAAGTCAAAATTAAAAATAAAATAAAAGAATAAGTTCACACATCAATTGCACAACGTACAATACAATTCACAACGTCTCTCTGTTATTTAAACAAATATTTATAATTTTAAGTAATTGCCGGCAGAAAATAATCGAGAAAAACCAAACATAAACGTTGTTTTAAATGAACGACCGAATTGCGTAAAGCAAAGCAAGATTGTTTATCGAATAGGCGGCGTGCGATGCCGGATGCCTAACACTGTACCAGGTGTTTTTTTAATAAAAATTCAACTCATTGAAGTTTAGTTTTTATCCGCTAAAATCGCTAAATACGAGCCCAATGAAAATTATCAATATACAAAATACCAGGCTGAATGACCTCTGTGTTCTTTCTGCCGTTCTGCCGTCAATTTGTTTTTTTTTTATCATGGTGAACATTTTGAATGATTCGCTCTGATTCTTACAGATGATATTCCGTAATCGTCTTTAAAATTGATTTCGTCTAGTGTAATTTACAATTTATCTTTAGAAAAGTTATTAAATTAATAGTTTTCATTGATATTTTAATCATGGGTTTTGGCCAATGGTTGGAAGAAAATGCGATGTACGGTATGACCCCTAAAACACTGAAGAAAACTCCTGGGGTTAGTATTTTAATGATTGATCATTTATACAATCAGCGATAGTTATTACCTTTCGATTTACATTCAAATGATATTTGAAATATTTTCAGCTGTGGCCTATGTATGCCTGTATTGGTGGCGGAGTCGTTCTCTGCGCTTGGTTCAGCTTACGTACATTCTTGACTAACCCAGACGGAATCGACCCTCTTACTGGTAAAGGTAATTGGGAGAAATACCGTGATAAGGATTTCAAAGTAAGAATTTTTTTCTTGTGAGTTGAAGTTGTCAAGAAATTTTTTTTCCTAATGTGTCTTAAATTTGTCAGTTGATCAATGTTTCCGGATTACACGTTCCTTCACTAGTTCCGGAGTACAGACAACCTGGTGATCCAGACGATAATTCTTATGCCCAAACCAACATTGGCACTGTTCATCTTCAGCTTGGATACAAACCACATCATTAAAGAAATTATGTCGTTAATTAGATTCGCTTGAAATGTATTCGTTATTTCGTGTATAGATTTCATCTGTTTGTATATTCATTGATTTTTGAAAATGATATCAATGTAAAATACTTCTTACTTCTTATTTAAAATTAAAAGCGAATTAAAGAGGTAGTGAACGATTTTTATTGACCTTAATATTGTTAAATGATCGTAGTAAGAATTAGAAGCAAATTCCTTGAATTTTAGAAATACATTTATTTAGCAGTGTTGAAATACTTCTTAGAATTCAATTAAAATTTGTTTTGAGATTATTTTATTTTGTTGGTGGATTTAGCTAGAACGGACGTAGAAGAAGTATCTATTCAGCCATATTCAGAAATTCATCTTAGAATACATGATAAGACAAGTTGAAAACATTAGGAATATAACAATTTATTTTAAAATAACAGAAACAAATAAAAGCTTATCGAGCTACAGAAAGTAATGCAGATTCCTAGTTTTTTGTTTTCAATGTATCAGGTTTATCATAATCTGGAATAGGATCCAAAACTTTATACAATGCAGCTGTAAAAAGTATCATTCCAGCACCCATATAAATGGGTAAATGTGGGAGCAACTGAAATAATGAAAGCAATAAAATTATTAATATGATGGAGATGGAACCATGTTCCCTCCAGGTGAAAATAGTGCCAATACTTACAAATTTTAAACGAGGAAATTTCTCAATAAATTCTCGCGCTTTATACGCCATTTTATCATCTATACTAACCATTTTGGCTAAATTGATTCACTTAAAAATCCAGGAAATCTTTTAATTGAAAACGATGATTTTTAAATTATTTTAAAAATCAAAATTTTGTTTTTTAGCAAAAATGCGAAAATGATAAAAACTAAAATAACAACAGATAAGAAGTTCCTGCATGAAACACCAATCAGAATAAAAGCAGTAAAAGTAAAACACTTGGTGTTTCGTCGTATCTAGGCGGCATGCATTCGGGTGATCAACTTCCACATTCCACTTGCATCAGGCTTATGACTTGTGTTGTGAAGTCTCTTCACTTCGTAATGAGCTAATTGAGTATTAAAAATAATCAAAATTCAGCTTTAATTGTCCTTAGTATCGTTATAATTTTCAAATTCAATTTGAACTACTTGAGGAAATTGATTTTCTACAAATTACGTAACCACAGTAACCATATAGAATTTTGAAATTCATAAAGCTGTTGCATATTTCAACTAGCAGAACTGTAATAAAATCGTGTTATACAATATTTACACAATTCAATATTAATTGATATTTAGGTGACAATGATATATACTTGAAGCAAAAAATTTATATATAAAATACAATTAACAAACATTTCATACATACATACATACATACACAAATTATGCAAATACCTACAGCAGCTTAAAATATACATGAAAGAGGTAACAAACAATGAATGGATAACATAATTATTTCTGCTCGTGTCTTTCGTGCACGATTTCTTTCAAATCTATTAATAATGGCTCCAACTGACTTTCTAAACTTTGTATATACCCAGTATTTGCATCAGCATCAGCAATGAAAGTAATGATTAATGGTGAACTGTATAATTGAATGACCTGTGAGATAAAGTATTTTCAAAATAAGCCATCGATAGTAGTGGTAAATAGAATTATCTCTTTTTCAATCCCATACCTGATAATTTGAATGTACTGAAGTAATTGAAACTGTTCTCCCAACTTCTAATTTATTAGCTTGATCTGCTACAATACCGAAATTTGAAAGCAGATGTAATCTAGATCCAATATCAGGAGCATTTTGAGAGCTCACTGTGACAAATAAAAAAGGCATTTACGTAATATCTGATAAAATATTAAACATGTTGTGTTAACTCAAAAATTTTACTTTTGATGAGAGGTACTCCATCTTTATCGACGATTAAAATGTAAAATAGACCATCAACCCGATGTATTATTTGTTGCAAGAATTTTTTCACTTCCTGAAATGATCATTATTTATGGTTTAACCTTCAGAAGGCAACCAAAAAATGGCAACATGATGTCATTTTTGACATC
>FIZU01022834.1:0-15959 GCA_900064475.1 Pseudococcus longispinus | reverse complement strand
TAAAGGGTTCCCGACGATTGCCAACGCCTAGTCATAGGTATGGCACTATATACGACGACGAATTACAATTATTGAGCCTAGAGTGGTTGATGCTGCATTGAACATGCCCCCTTTAGCATTCACGGTGTTGCCTGGATATAGTATGGTTCCTAAATCCATCATTGAAATAATTCACAAACAAATTATAATCATGCTTGATGTATAAATTGTGAAATTTGTTCTTTTTCTAGGTGGCAACTGAATAAGTTTGGCCGTAGATAAGCAATTACCCATGAATATCGGTTCTCATCAACCCACATGCCACATTCATCAAACTGTTTCAATTCATAAGGATACCATAATTTCCCCGATACAATATCTATTTTCCCATACGTACTCGGCAATTCTGTGCTGTACTCTGTCGAGTGTGAAATTCGATATAAAAATCACACATGACGCCATCGTGGTCGCGGCCGCGCCGCCAATTTACCCATTTAGAAAACGTAACACGATTTCATCACGACCTGATATTTATAGCCATTGTCAAGACTATAGATACTCACTACTCACCACGTCGCCATGCAGCATTCGTGGTAATTTAAAAGTCTTTTGTTTTAAACCAAGTTAAAACGCGTTTCCATCGGATAAGTGTTAAATTTGCCCGCAATTTTATGACTAGTCGTTGATACACGATGGATGATGTACAGCAGCCGTACCAGCGGGTGGTATCTCTGTTCCATGTACTGGTATACTCATTTCAGTTGCGAACAATAATTTAAAGCAGGGGAAAAAATACTTTCATCAGTTGTTATTTACTTACGTACCTAGGTTTACTTTTATACGACGACCGGGCGACGTGAGGTCGTAATTAATATCGTCGCTGAAATTGTAAAAAATTAACAGCTCGTATTATTTTATTGCTCATGTGTCGAAGATTAGTTGTTCACGACTTTTTTTTATCTCTTTTATGGCAGATTTGCTTGCATTTCTTGCGCAGAGCTTGATATATTTAGGAAAAGGTAATTGAAATGAGGCTAGATGTGTAATAGATAGCGAAAGTAGCAAGTAGCGATTTTGAAAAAAAGTTTATGACGTCATCTGTCCAGAAAACTCGTATGCATTCCTGCAGAGACGGCCTCAAAAATTGGTGATCACATCCAAATTTGATGTTATACTGAAAATTGGAAGCTTCAATTCGGTGGGAAATTTCTGTTCTGAATTTTTTTCAACCTCTTGAGTGCAAAGTTGCCCATGTACAAGGTCGATGCTTTTGAAAATGGGAAATGAAAAGAAATTTCGAAAACCGAGCACCTCAAAGAAAACTAATAGCTCACTAAAGAAAGAGAATTTCTAGCTCTACAATTTACATATTTTGTATTTTTTTCGTAGCAGCCTTAGTTTGGCTAGAAAATCCATGTTTATGGCTATAAATTCGATGGTTTTAGGAAACGAGAGAAAAAAAGTTCGCTTTGTAAATTTCTCATAAACATGGATTTTGTGGTCAAACTAAAGGTGCTACAAAAAAATGCAGGAGATGAAAAGTGTAGAACTTGAAATTATCTTTCTGCTAAGAGCTATTACTTTTTTTTCTAGGTGGTTTAGTTTTCGAGATTTTAGCAGTCAAAGTGTTTTTCTTTTTCAAAACCATCGACCTTATAAATAGGTCATCTTGTATTTTCAAGAATATGACATCATTTATCAGGAAGAAACCTTGTGAGCCCAAGTCGTTTCTATAATTTTCCATCTTCGATGTCTCGAATAACAGATCACAGCTAAATTCAATGTTGAAATTGATAGTAATGTTGAAGAGTTAAGTTGATGAGTTCTTCACTTTTAGCGCTCATTGCCTCGCGAACTAACGAACGTAGAGACCTCAGCTAGGTCTCATTTTGAAGAAGAAAGTTCATAGAATACGAATCTTTAGTCACCTCAAAAATGGCATATAGCTCGTATATGTCCTTTTTAAAGTGACACATTCAATTTAATGAAACCCTAAAATACAGCGTGAAAATATTAAACTTAAAATAATAAATTTTATTTAAAAAAATATTGATACAGTACATTTGACGATTTAACGATGGGCGGCATCTCCGCCGAATTTATACATTTTTGGCCCCCCGAGGGGGTCGTATTTAGATAACTGACCGAGCGAAGCGAGAGTAGAAAATTTTTGAGATTTCTTCTGAATAGTGACGAATACGAAGAGAAAAAAGATAAGAGTGAGAGACACTGTCATGATTTAGGAGAAAGGAGAAAAAACACTATTTTTATTAGACTAAAGATTGGAAAATTAAAAACTTACTTATGATTTCAGATTGGATCTAGTATACTGGGTGGACTCTGCACAGTATGGTCACAGGAAAACCAAACTTTTTACGTGTTTTTCAAATATTTTGTTCGTTGTAGATTTCCTTGCTGGCATGTAAGAAAAGTGACTAACCCTCTCAAAAAATTCTAGATGAAATTTGCTGCTCGGTGCCGCAAGGCGCATCACTCTACCTATCGTGGTTGTCGAGAAGCGCAAGGTTGAAAATGCCCAGTCAGGATAAAAAAAAAAATCATTGAGCATAACTCTGCCCCTACGGCCTGGAGATTAGGCAAACATATGTACATCCACTCACTATGAGTGGCTTAAATGCTTACTTATTGGTTTGAAAACCTTACTCCTAAGCTGGTACACCCTGTATAGGTCTATGTAGGGGAAGCTGTTGTACCTTGACCACAATGTACCTTGGAACACTCATAATAACTCCGTTAGGGGCTTCCCTCTGGGGACAATTTTTTGGTAGTAACGTTTCAAGTTCAAGTAGCAAAAATTTAATGTGTTTGTACCCGGTTACCAGTTATATCTTCGCAGCTGTGTGATATCAGTGCAAAAAGTAACTTTTTTTTTTCATTGTTTCAGTGATAAGTGCGAATATATAAACGTAAGTTATGGTTTTTCAATTCCATCATAAAATACATTCAGTTTAACAACTTTTTTCATATAATTACATTTTAAGAATTTTCACTCTTTCTAGATTTTTCTCATTTAAAGTTTTTTTAATGGCTCGTATACCTTGAAAAACATTGGGTCGTGTACCTTGAAACATATTATTTTATAACTGTGCTCTAGAATATAACATGAAATCATCATTTCACATAGCTTATTCTAACGGGCAGTTGTGCCATGTTTAGGCAGTTCTAAAAGTAAATTTGGGCAGTAAGTAGTTGAAAAATGCACGCATTCCTATTGATTGTCAGTTCAGAAAAGTACAAAGTATTTTTTTTTAACAAACAATATGAACCAAACAAAATCTGACGCAATTTTTTCATATTTTTCTTCTTTTTTTTTAGAAAATTTTGACCCCCCCCCCCCCCCCTAATAATTGGAGGAATATAACGTAATTACTATTCAGTAATCAGGTACATGGTAATTTTTGACGAATCTTACGATAAATCTTGAAATTGCAGTACATAAACATGTCAAGTTTGGTGGTTCTAAAAATTTCTTAGAATAACCTACGTCATTTCAAGTAAATCAACACCTCATTGGTATAAATATAATTCCTTTTCATCTAATTTCAAATATAAGGCTGTGATTGGGTTCTTGAATAAAGTTTTGAAAATGAATAACTGGGTCGCGTTCAGTTGACAGCAGAAATAAGGTATACCTTATTTTGAAGTGACGCTAGCCAATCAAATTTTTTCGTTCATGAAAGATTCTGTTCTGTTGACTTGAATTTTATAATTTTACCGCCTCGTCAAAATTAATTGGCCATTGCATTTTTATTTTACTTGCAATTTATGTACAATTTATTTAGATGATAATAAAGTTGAAAACGAATATTTTTTAAAATTGATTTCAATTGTTTTTTTCATTCCATTATTCAAAATTATTTTATTCAAATTTATATATGAAAACTTCAAGTAATGGAACGTATACCATTCACTCCAAAGCAACGAAATGCTAAGCTTAAGATTCATAAGCAGAAGCATCTTGCAGTCTTTATTTCACCATCACAATATCAGTTTGATAAAGAAAACTCTCATAGAGACAGAGAGTATTTACATTCAACGGATTGCTGAAGAAGTATTAAAAATTCGATAAAATTCTCAAGAACATCCATCTTTATAATAAAGCTCTAAAAATTATAATTTAATAGGTATTGGAATTCAGTTAGGCGTTAATTTATTTTAGTGAATTTGCAAGGTACCTACATACAATTTGTCAGGTGAGAAACAAGTTACCGCTTGTCAAATCTCAAATCTCAACAATCAGTCAATTCCCTAGCCAGTAATTCTCAAATTCAAAAAATTGAAATGAACGAATTTGCACGTTATGAGAGTTTGTTTACATCGTCAAAATAAAGTATACCTTATTTCTGCTGTCAACTGAACGCGACCCTGTTTTACTTACCTTACGGAATTTAATTTTGTTCATTTTTCACAATTTCAGAAAAAATTTTCGAAAATTCAAACAAGAACCAATTTTTTATTTGATTTCACTCATTTTCCCTTAAATTTTGCGATATAATGCTCGATATTACACAAAACGACTACTGTTTCAAGGTACACGATGTGGTGTTTCAAGGTATAAGAGGCTTTGTACCTTGGAACAAAAAACTTTTTTTCAAACCCCTAATTAAAGCGCGTTTATTCGCAAAATCTGAAAGTTTTATGGCCATTCGATAGGGGTTTGAACAAACTTTCAATT
Source organism: Pseudococcus longispinus (assembly GCA_900064475.1). Classification (NCBI taxonomy): domain Eukaryota; kingdom Metazoa; phylum Arthropoda; class Insecta; order Hemiptera; family Pseudococcidae; genus Pseudococcus; species Pseudococcus longispinus. The sequence continues at coordinate 11,284 of FIZU01022834.1, read as the reverse complement.
GCCCAATGGAAACATTTTTCGAAACATTATAACATGATTTATCCCAGGAAAACTAAGTTGTGTTCCGAGGTACAACGGTCTCCCCTACTTTATACCTGGTAAACTTCGGAATTTCTTACTGGCGCATTTGATAGTGTTTCAACTACTGATTTCCCAACACCACTGGCGCAAATGAACGAGTTTTAAACAATAGCTGACGTAAATGATATAGGTATTAGCCTGTAATTTCATCATCTATCCAAGATTCTTAATTTGTCAATTGAGCTCTCAAAATTGCCAACCTGCTTACTTTTCCAACTTGGCAGAGGGTGAGGGGAACGTATCCCCGAATCTCTCCAAAATTCTTAATTTGTCGGCTGAGAACTCAAAATTGTCAAATTGACAACTTTTCCAATTTGGCAGGAGGTGAGAAGATCGTCCCCCTGAGCCCCTGTTTGCTACGCCCTCGAACATATACGTTTCCCAACATTACAGAAACAAATCAATATTTACCTCTCTTAAATTATCACTATTCATTCTTAGAACTTTGCTTCTCAGAGTAGAAATGAATTTGAAAATGGAGGCTTTTTACTAGGAAACAAAACAAATTCGGTTTAGGGCAAACAGCTGAATTTCGTTTACGATTTTTTATACAGGTAACAGACCTAGAGCTGGTCTGCTTATTGAGAACAAAATTAACTGCATAAAAATCAGGAAATTTTGTTTTTCAATTTCACTAAATATAAGAATCCTTGAATTTCTACAAGTTTCTGAAAAAGCAAGAGCAGCAATTTTCGAGGAAGAAATCCGCTAGGCTAGATGAATCTTATTTCAAAAAAATTTCATTTCCGATTCTTTCACAATAACAACTTGTTCAGGTTATCGTGGAAAAAACAACTTTTTCCAGCTTCCGGCTTCAATCGCAAGGCTTTCTTTTGTTAAAGTATCATTTGTAATTTCCATTTTGCCTGTAATAGTTCACACGATTGAGAGTACTGGGTTAGCTGAAATTTCGATTAATAAACGAGTTCTCCCTCGGCTTCCATAATCCGCTTTTACAAATTGTAACAGTATTAGAAAGCTAATTTGGACAACCAGCAGCTACAAACGTAGGTACCTAAGTATAAAGGAGTAATGAGAAAAAAAAGTTGCAAAGATAAAGCATCAAGTAGCCGGTAGTATTCATCCCTCGGAGACGAAACAATCGCACCATTGTATTAACTGGTTTTTCACGAGTAAACCTCTTTGATATACGTGATTTTTTTATTCCTCGGAGAAAGAACCTTGCGGTAAGAGTATAGCATAGTAATGGTAATGAAAAAAAAAACCTGCAAAAAAGACCGTTGATTTGAAAAAAAGAAACGAAAGGAAAAAAATCCAGCTCGTTGAAAATGAAAAGAAGGAAGCAACTTTTGCGAATATCAATTGACATCGCATCGCCGAAAGAGAGAAAACAAGCCACCCACTACATAATGAGATTTTTCTCGTTTCCAGGTGTGCTTATGGTTGGATGTTGTTTTACGTATCATGTCGACGAATAGCTATATGGGAATAAGTAGGGTTCTTCCTTCTCAGACAATACATTGGTACGGTGGTTTTGCAAAACTAGATACCGCAGCAGCCACCACCACGCTAATATGTCATCATCAACATTATTGTCTTCGTCAATGTCATTGTCATGCTTTATAAAATCCAAAAACTTGTCAATCTTCTTTTACCTCGTTGCTATCTGTTTTTTTTCTTTCGCCTCCACCGTACGTACCGAACGTTTCATGCATAGATAATGCTCCCCATAAAAGACTTTTTCTTCCTTGTCGGCTAGGTGACTTTTTTTCATCACTCGACTCGTCATATTATTCACAAATCTCTCGTCAGCTTTGGTTCAAATGACCGTTGCGTTGGGTCGAGCGTACTCTCGCTAAATAATCACTTGATGCATACCGTTTGTCAAGTGAATTCCATTTATCACCTGTTAATGTACATATTATAAATACTCGTCGGGGTAAGTCCACAATACCGAGACACTCGTCATTGTTAGCGTAGAATTTTTGTTGGTTTATCTCTCCCTTCTCCCCATCGCAACCCCAATTACCTATTTTTCTCATTTTTGAACGTGTCAAGAGAAGGGGTTCTATGTACATAATCAACTCGTATGCCGGAGATGTGCAGACAATTGTCAAACGACCAATTTATGCCGACGACGTTGAACTATTAATCTTGCTCACAATTCGGTTCCAAGTCTTTCCAACCAGACGACTGTTGTGTGAGATGATGGTTTGCTTCGTGTAGGTAGGATAAAATATGTGTGAAAGTTTACTTCCTCTGCTGGCAGGCATTGGAGCGGGTTAGTTTTTTTTAGTAATTTGGTTATAATTTTTCACGTGAAGTTACCAAAGTTACTTTTTTACCTAATTTGGAGGTACTTTTCTGCCAAAAAAATCTTTGAATTTCACCTTTGAATGCCTCTTTCTTTAAATTTCACACAAAATTTCATTTTTTTTTCTGGTCAAAGTTGAATCAGTTGAAGGGGGTTGGACCTTTCTTGACGTCTAAAATGTTTAAAATATATATATGAAAATTCACCTTATGAATGTCTTTTTCTGCAAAAAATTTTTGTCCTAGCTTTGCTTGTGTTCAGAGACTTCACTTATTTCAGTAAAATGATTATTATTTTTCAACATTTTGCATAAAATCACTTTTTTATTCATCCCCTCCCTACCTATGAAAGTTTGCCTGGTCATTCCATAAGCGTAAAAAGGCATCCAAAATTCAGAATTTCATCATTTTTCCATAACTCCGGAAAGTTACTGGGGGGCACATGCCACCTGCCCCCTTGCTGCCTGTGAGTTACTTTACTGTCTGAATGACTTTTTTTTTGGTTAATTCAGCTTGGCATATTCAAAATGAAGTTGAAAATTGAATTCGTCTTTTTGTGGAAGTCGGATTTAAAATGTTTGTGAAAAATAGTGATGTAGTGATTTTTGAAAAAAAGAATTTGGGTAGACTCCAGAAAGAGGAACAGAAAATAAAAGATTTCCTGAGATACTTGAATCTGCAGGAAGTTTGTAAAAAGAAGAGATAGAAATTGTTGAAAAAACTGGTGCTTTTGAGCTTCGTCAGAGGGCTCAGTCGCCTTGGCCCTCCCTGGTTGGTTCTGTTTCCATACAGCAACGTATTTAATGTCTGATAAAATGTCTAAAAATTAGCATGATTTTTGATTTTTTTTGAAGTCCAAAAATTATATTGTCAAAAAAAACATTTGAAAATCATCGTGATTTCTTGACTTTTTTCCTAAGCCCAAAAAGTCCAGTCTCTTACAAAATATCCTATAGTTAGCATGATTTCTGAAAGGCTGTCTGACAAAATGTCTAAAAGTAAGCGTGCTTTCTGAATTTTTTTTCAAGTCCAAAAAGTCTAATATCTTACTTACAAAATATTCAGAAGTCAGCATGATTTCTAAAAGGGTGTCTGACAAAATGTATAAAAGTCAGCGTGATTTCTGAATTTTTTTCAAGGCCTGAAAAAATATCAAAATCAGCATGATTTCTGATTTTTTCCAAGTTCAAAAACTCGTTTGAAATCTGAAAATTTTATCATGTCCAAAAAAGTCTGACAAAATGTCTAAAAGTTATTGTGATTTCTCAAATTTTTTTCAAATTCAAAAAGTCTAATCTCTTACCTATAAACTATCCAAAAGTTAACATGATTTCTTGAAGGCTGTCTGACAAACCGTCCAAAAATCATCGCGATTTCTCGAATCTTTTTCAAATTCCAAGAAGTCTAATCGCTTATCTACAAAATATCCGAATGTCAGGATGATTTCTAAAAGCCTGTCTGACAAAATGTCCAAAATTCAGCGTAATTTATAAATTTTTTTTCAACTCAAAAAAGTCTAACGTCTGATAAAATATCAAAATCAGCATGATTTCTAATTTTTTCTAAATCTTTGAAATCTGAAAAATTTCTCAAGTCCAAAAAAGTCTGGTAAAATGTCTAGAAGTCAGTTCAGGGGAATTACGTCTCCAAAAGTCAGTGTAACACATTTTCGTAAATGAATCTTGTATTGAAATTTTTCAAAAAAATTTCGAAATCCAATTCCAAGTAGGTATAAAAAGTTAGTAGAAATCTGAAAATTTTTCCAAATTTAAAAAAGTCTGACAAAATGCCTGAAAGTCAGCGTTATCTCTCAAATTTTCTAAGCCCAAAAATTATGCTGTACAAAAGGTCGGAAAGTCGCCCTGATTTCTAAAATTTTCTAAGTTTGAAAAGTAGAAATTGTTTGACTGACAAAATGTCTGAAATTTTCCAAGCCCAAAAAGTCAGTGGCAATCCGAAAATTTCCCCGTCCAAAAAGGTCTAACAAAAATGTCTAAAAGTCAATCTCTGAAACTTTTCAAGTCAGAGAGGTCTGCCTGACAAAATGTCCGAAAGTTGCCCTGATTTCTGAAATTTTCTTAGTTCAAAAAGTCCAAATTGTTTGTCTAACAAAATGTCTAAAAGTCAGCATTATCTTTGAAATTTTCCAAGTTCGAAAAATCGGTGAAAATCTGAAAAGTCTGGCGAAATGTTTTATCCATGGTAAGAGCATATCCTACGCCAAAATTGTTGAGCGGGGGGGGGGACGAAGGTTGTAAATCATTATTTCAGACTTGATTCAAAAATTTTGTCCACTTTTTTTTGATTTACAAATAGGTACTTAGGTTAGTAAATTACTTTTTTTTTAAAATTCCACTCCAATGCCTGCATACTGCGGTCGACTTTTCAGTATCCCAAATAAAGCGTTACAGGATTTTTTTCACTTCTTTGGCCCTCCATAATACGAACATTAGCTCATTAGGTCTGTCCTTTTTTATGCCATTTCGTGTCCAGTTCCTAGTGACGATTTTATCGAAACCAGACATACCTTGGGATGACTTCGATGCGTGGCATGCGCATTTATATATACCAAGTCGAAAGAATAATGAAAAAAAAAACTGTATAAAGTAGGCGTTTTGTACGTTCACGGATAATAAATAATTTATATTTTGCAGCTTATTTCTTCGAAAGCGAAGCGTACGTTGGTTGCCCGCGTTTTTTTTCCTTTTTAAATCAATTTATCAATCGATAAATCGAGTAGGTAATTTTTTACCCTTTCTTGTCACTATTAATATTTTATCAGATTAAAACCACGTGCACAGGTATACGACTCATGACCAAATCCTATAGGCTTACGAATTTAAATTACTCGTACAATTTTCGAGTAGTAAAAATTACCCTATCTATCTATACCAATTCAGTTTAACATTTTATACGAAAAATAATTGGTAATATTTAATCGAATCGTTTCACACGATACGTGTCTGTTGGTCGACGTGTGAGTAAACGTATTGGTCGTATTATTGATTGGCCATCTGAATCGACAAGACGGTCCATGGTCGTTCTTCGATATTTCTTTCTCTGTCTATAGTATTTCATGCTTGTACACAATTTCCATCGATTAATTAGTTGCACGGGAATATTTTATGCTTACGTTTTGAGCCCCGCGAATGATTTTGTTCTTCGATTGCGATAATAATCTTTTTCCATTCGTTCAGATAAAGATCATGATTTCGTTCCGCGTATACATTTTAATACTTTCCTCGAAATCGAAACCGTTTAATGGCTGTGGCGTTTTGGTTTTATGCCGAAATATGTCGTTTTTTTTTAGTGCCCCGTTCAATAACCCTGGTTTAGGGAAACTATCTTGGAGATGAGGTGATCTAACTATGCCCAAGCTTCGAAAAAATGAGTGTATTAGGCTAAATGTTTCAGATGTAAGTTCTGTTTCTAAAAATTGGTAAATGGGTTGGCTGGCTTGTCATCATGGATTTTTCATCTTTGCATGTGATGAGTTCCCTTTCGAACTAAGTATGTAGAAAAACAAAATACTTACTTACTTATAGCCCTCACAACTGAAATGTTTTCATAGTGGTGCTTTGATGCCCTGATACCACAGAAGTTACAACGAGGCATTCACAAACGAAAAATTGATGAAAAATTTGGGGAGAAATTTTCAAGATAATATTTTGCAAATGGTTTCATCGATTTTTTCCCTTGGAGCATGATTACATCCTTTATTCGCGTATCTATTACGAAGAAGCAGCTAACCGAAGTGTAATAAGCTAGAAGAGGAGAAAAAAGAATTAATGGAATTATTCATCGGTATGAATTATACATCGATAAACAGTATGTCCCTGTGCTGTTTAAATCACTTCTGCATAAATTGCAGATTACAACAATACTTCATCGAGAGATACTGTGTTTTGTCCCAACTACCCACACGTATCAGTAACCTGCTGTAAGAATCTAAAGTGGTAGTATACAGTTAGCGAAGAATTAACATGTAACTGGTAGACTGGTAACATAAACGACATCAGAAGTCTGAACTATTAACAGACAAAGCCACCTCTTGCTTACTTCTATACAAGAATGCACTTTAATGCAAATATCTTCCATGCATTAATTAACCGCCTTCACAAGAGCACAGACTTTTAAAAACTTATATCTACGTACTTCTCGTACCTTTATACTTACATTCGATAATACGTTCCTGAGTTGATACACGCACACATTCTATGTTCAAAATACGCGTATCTTGGCGAAAAAATTCTATTCTACATGTCCCAAACGAATCTTTGGATTTGCTGCTGTTGCGGCGATTCCACATCAAGCTTCGAGGTGATAATACAGTTTACACTGGGTATTCTGTATAAGGAATTAAACGGCTCGATGTGGTCGTATATTGTAATAAAACTAGCTACTTCGAAGTTGATTTATTTATTTGCGATCTCGAGGAGGTATTATTGAATATCCCTTGAGCGATTGCCAACACCTCAAAACATTTTATCAAAGGTGCATTATATTCGCGTGCATTTTTTTTGCTTCCTTCTCTCGGTTTTCTTTTCGTATTGCCTCCGGCGATGGTGGTTTTTCGCGCACTATCGTATATGGTTCGTACTGTGTCTTGAGAATCAACGATATAAAGGCGAGTGAGGGAAGAGAAGAGGTAGCGGATAAAAAAATATACACGTGAAATAGCTATTCGGCCGTTTCGAGTTGAGATATTGTAACAGGTGAGTGCGTGTTAACTGGTTTATCGTGCCAGCGTGAAATTGGTTTAGGTTTGATTTTTGTTGTTTTCAATGTTGCTTTGATGAATGGCGATGGCGTTTAAGGTAATTGATTGAAGGAGTTAGATGGGTTTGGGTTGAGCCAGGGTCGTGTATTTGTATTGACTCGGGTTATGTAACGGCCTTCGTTCGATCGAGATATTTATTGTTGGAATTTTCGACACATATGTGGGAAACGAACTGCGAACGGGGGTTTTGTGCAGAATCCGAATAGTTCGTTTTGAAGCGTATTTTTCACATAAGTATCAAGGTATGTATTGGTATATTGAATGAGAGCTACCAGGTATGAAGGAAGGTGATAGTATTTCCCCCTACCCCTTCAGAATCAATCACTCAATAACTTCCAACTTGGCGATGAAGAAATAATTTTCAGAAGGTCTAAGTAAAATTTGCATCAATTATCTCATTGCTAATGCAACCTTTTACAATCTACAAAGAGTGATCTATAACTAATTTGGGAATATGAACGCATGCTCAGCAAATAGAGGGACCTTTTTCCTTCGAAACAAGAGGTCACTCAATTTGGTAGCTTTTTTATTTTTAGCAACATATGTACGAAACCAAAATTGTGTGTTGAGGTGCAGTTTCTACTTGGAGCGGCGAAGGAATTCTGAACAATTTCGATACAGGAATCTGGAATGCATCATCCGATGCAAGCTGGCATCTTTTTACTTGTTTTTTTCTAATATAGGAGCAAAAAGAAATCGATTGGCTCAAAATCCGGGCCATAGGAAGGGTATCGAGCAGCGCAAAAGTTCAGCTACTTCAACATGGCTGATGTGCACGTGGTGTCATGCATTTCGAGAATCCATTTCATGCACAATCTTCCCCAATCGAGGTCTAGGTTGTTAAATTCACTATTCCTGATGGTAAATCTCTTTCCTCTGCTCAAAATACAACTTCTGTCGATTTTACTAAATTTTTGTCGAGTCTGTTGTCAGCTGATTCATCGTTATTACTGATCTCCCTTTGCAGAGCGCATATCATCTTTTCGTTGTCATCAAAGAAAGATGATCCGTCAGATTCCTCACCTAGATACCACAAATGGCCGGAAAATTTTTTCAGTGCTGCATTTGGAATCACGGGATCTTTCAACGAGTATTAGCGTTAAGGTTTGATTTGGGGCTTTTTTCGCCACTGTGCAATCAAAGAATGCTCTTACGTAAATTTTTATTATAAAAATGCTAATTTCAGTAAGTTGATTTATATTCGGCATCGTACATTCTTTTCGGAGTTAGTATACGAGTATTTTCAGACAATATATTGTTCGCACCACCCATCGTGCTTGGTGGATAGCACCCGGTGGATGTATTTCAATTTTTTTATTTTTACCGTATTTCCTCTTGGAAAAAGAAATGTCAGTTCGAGTAGTTCACGATAATCACTTCTGACGATTTTGTTTTTCTAACGTTGCTCTACAAATGCAATTATAATTTAATTTTGAGCTGTGGTGGCCATCAAAACAGTGGCCTCTGAGACGATCAAAAATCAAACAAATGATAATGTCTTTAATAGTTGCAAATAAATATTAAACCCGTGAACATTTCTTCACTTTCCATAGTTTTTGGGTCGACATAATCTCAAACATAATGTAAAATGTTCAAGACTTGCAACGTCAATAGTTCCATCAGCAATAAGGCAGTAATACATTTTTGTTTGAATATTTTCAACAATTTGTCTTTGCACAAAATGGGCCATAATTTCCATAACTTCATTTTGTATAGGAACACTTGACCATTTCCGGGTGTTTTCATGTTGTAACCAAGATATAGAGGAAGGTATATCTGCAGCTCCTTCGCGTATCTGATAAATTTCTCAAATTTCCAGATTCATTTTTGAACTCTTATTGGTGATCCTGACGGCATAACATAACATAGAAAACTTACGAAGATGTAAAATTTCTTAGTCCAAGGAATCCGGTGGTTGATGAATATCTACAAGTCACCATAATCTCTAATTTTTTTCCAAGCCCAAGAAAGTGTAACAAAATCTATGCTAAAATCGAGACTTTCAGTGCTTCCATCTGTTACTTATACACTCAGCCTGCAACTTCTCACCAAAGTCCAGCGAAGAAAATCGACATATATGGCATTATCCCCGCACAATTACCACGTTCTTCTTCGATATCGCATTTCGTCCAATTTTCAAATCCTCGCCTTCTCTATGATTAAACCGTAATAAGTAAAATTCTAATCGAACTACTGTTTTTCAAAGTTGAAATACTTTCAGACATAGTATACTTAACCTTTTCCTCTTTCCCTTCTTCCGACACTGTTGTGTTTCTTAATAAACACCACACAGCCCCAGACCCGTTATTATAATCTCGTGTTCCCATCGAACTGACAATATTGCGTGCCAACGAATACGAATATCATCTGTATAGAGGTATTACAACTTCTTATACCGGGCTCGCGTACGTCTTCCTTAACACTATGTGATGCCGCGAAGAGTTGCATGTCATAAGATTCTTCATGTAGATGTTCGAATTTTTATCGATTTTTTTCTCTTTTTTGCTTTCGTAATACGTTATAATGTGTATAAACTGGCAGCTTTGATAACTACCACGTAACTGGCGGCGTTTTGATGAGTTTTTTTTTCCTTTACACGTTCACTTTATATACCTACGTATATTGGACGCGAAATGTATAGGTACAGTTATAATAACAATCGAAGGAGAAGTAGCCGAATATTCGGACTGCGATGACCTTTGCGTGGTGTAATTTGAATCGCATGTTGCCTGCGGGTTGAGATTGTGTGAGGATGATGATGAATAGTTTGTGGATGTTGGATCCACATAGTGTCAAGGTTTTCGTCACTTTGGTTGTTTTCTTTATTAGGAGCTTTTTATGAAACGAATTTCAAAGTCTCAATTATGGAAGAACATCAAAATCTAAGTAGATTTGTGCTGCTAATTACAGAATATCGATTTACGTAAACTTTCGCCAGCCCACTTCCCATTAACAATTCCTTACTCGAATTTAATAATCGCGTATCGCATCTCGAATTAAGATAAAGGAAAGGAAAAAACTATAGAAGAAAAAAAATCACGCTCTCGAACGAGGTTAATTATCAATACTCTTCTCCGAAGAAAAAAACCACACCGGGGTTGGTTTCATTCAAAAAGAATAAACTAGAGGTAGAAAAAAACCAGTCGATAGAATAGCAGCATATCGATGCGATATTATCTAACAAAACAATTAACAATGAAGCCATTGCTTTCATCCTTAAACGTAATTAATAAACGTTTACGGATATTATCAGCTCACGGAGTATTTCAATAAATCTTGCAGCTTACAATAACTCACTTTATTGGGTGGCCATGCGCGTGATTGAGATTCTTTATCGGCTGAACTGTTGAACTGCTGCGGACGTAATTTTCTTGACAAAAGTTGTGTTGTTGTGTGCAAGAACGAAGGGAAAAAATTTCGATGGTAGAAGGCAGCGAATGGATTAGATTCGAGTAGTATTTTAGCGCCGGTGATTCGAAAATCAATGATCGATGTAATCATTATGTCTCGTGAGTGCACTCGCCGTTGGTGTACCTAATCTTATTGCACGACTACTCTCGATTGGTTGATTAATGATTGAATGGTGTGGTACGTGCAAGAGGTATGTAAAAATTACGTGTGCGCGTGGTTCAATTACCAACACAGTGAGACGATAGAGACGTGTTGATGAGTCAATGAGCATGTTGTCAATGCGAAGCGTGGAATGGATGTGCTGATGTCTATATCGGGCGGGTTGCCTTGTCATAGCTTCTGAGAATTTTTTATTTGCCTGGTTCTTTTGTAGTTTTTTTGTTTTGTCTTTTTGTATTAACAAGGGAACCTGTCAACTCGTCACTTCCAATCGAGCTGAAATTTGAGTCACTTTAAGAACATGCCGCCCAGACCTCACAACCCAATTTTGAGCTGCCGAAGTTGATTTTTCGATTTTTTGGCGAATTTTTAAAAATAGCAAAAATAGCCTCTTGGTATATCAATTTTTTACAAATACGGTAAATTTTGAGATAAAATCCTGAAACTCGGTATGTTTACTAAAGTCGATTGCCCGAGTCCATTGCGACCATTTTCGAAATGATCTGGAGCCTCCAGCAAAAGTTGACTTTTCTCCAGCATTTTGGAATCGCTCCAGAAAGCGCTGTAATCAACTTCGGC